>VOQK01032631.1:39826-54049 GCA_015052645.1 Benitochromis conjunctus
GAGCAAAGATGTGTTAACCTTTAAAACCTTTAACATTAACATGCTAACTGAGGGCTGTAGGCTCTGCCATGCAGCACTTAGGTATTTTGCAGTTTCTCTGATCATTGCACAGTCTGACTTTGGGGTGAATTTGTTGGACGTCCACTCCTGTGAAGATCGGCAACTGTCTTAAATGTTTGCTACTTGTGAATTACCTTTTTTATAATACAGTGATGGACTTCAGATTGCTTGGAATGGCCTTATATATGATCTTATATTACAGACACATTGTGTACATATATTTAATACATATGAACAAATGTTAGTATTGCTGAGTAAACCATATGTTTAAGGCCATTTTAAAAGGATTCGATTACAAAATGATCTGTTCAGCACACAGTTTATTTAGATTGGGCTTTTTAGATTGCTCCTCTTACATTGTGATTAAATATCACTAAAAATCATACTAAAAAAAAGACTTCTGACTACTTCTGTATTCATCTTTCACACCTGCTGTTCAAGAAGAAAAGTTGCCTTCCCTGTCAGACCATCTTATTCATGAGAAACCTGACCCAATCCTCCCTGGTTTAACAGTGAAATATGTCTCTGATGGATCTATCTCCTTTGCTCTGTCCAGATAAAGCATATAGGTATCAGGATCTCACGCAGGAGTTAACTGGCCAACCAAGGAGATTCATATCAGGCAAAAAAAAAAATCTTCATGTTTTATTATAGAAAGAGAGGAGGGGAAAATTATAGTAGGCAGATTGCTTTATTGGTGGGTGGAAAAAGGGACACAATGCGAGGCAGATGATGATATTCAGTGCGCAACGACAGAAAGCGTCTCTGTGGTGAACAGGCAAGTGTCGCTCCCATTACAGCCCCATTTTGAGGATGAGTTTCTAAGAGAATGAGAAAATGGGAGGATGGGTTTTTCTAAAGAACAGAGTGTGCTGTTATCTGCCTGCCAGACATTAGTCCTCCCACCGCCCACTCGCTGTCACAATGAAACTGGGGAAATTGTTCTGTCTATCCTGTGGCAAATTTGTTCAAATTAAAGCTTTTTAAAGCGCACATGTGTTACCTGTACAATAGACAGACAGCTTCGGTCTCTGTTGTTGGGTTTATTAGCTTTTTTCCCCTTTCCCTGAATCAGACTTTGTAATCATCGAATACCAGAACTGCAGAAAGAAAATTGTCTCAGTGTGACAAGCTATGTATTTCAAAGTTTCACAACATTTCCACTTCCGTGCAGCTCATTGTGGTGGGATATGGATGCAAGATTATCATCCAAAGCAAAGCAACAGAACATAACATGGGGACGTGGATATTTGGTCCAACATTTTTTTTTTCCCTCAGCAGTTCTCCTTGTAAAGAAGCAAACATAATCTTTGTTATTGATTATCACCAATTACATTCTTTCTTCAGTTTTTTCAGACCACTGGCAAATTGATATGTGGCGCTGAGCTGCCATTTTACAACATTTCAGAAACATATCAACAAAAATGAAAAGACAACAACATTCTGTAAAGCAAGAAATTTCCAAAACTCAGCAGCAGAAATCTTAACAACACTTCATAAATCAAAGTGAGCTGTCAGAAAACACAACATTTTGGAAAATATTAAACAGAAAAGCTAAACAAATGCAACTGAAGCTTTAACAACATTTCAGAAAATACAATGACATAACCAGCGTGTGGTTGTGGTGTTTTCTTGAAAGTAGCATAAAAACAAATGATTACCAAAAAAGTTTAAAACTTTCAAAAAAGTGAAACCTGCTTAATTTAAGAAGTGAAATGTAAAAAATTCAAACTCATGGCGCCTTTTAGACATGTGTTTATTTATTACACATATAGTTGAGCTTCCACTAGGGGTGGATTTTGGGGTGGCTGTAGGTCAGGAGGTATAGCAGGAAGGCTCTTGGTTATTCTGTGGTTACTGTGCAATTCCTGGCTGCTCCAGGCTGCAGGCCAAACTATCTTTGGGCAATAAACTGAACCTCAAGTTGTTCTGTGAGTGTGAACGTGTGTGAATGTTAGATAAAGAGCACTTGGTAGAAAAAGCATTTAAAAAAGTGCTTGTGTGAATGGTTGAATGAGGCATGTAGTATAAAGCGCTTTTGAGTGCTCAAGTAGACTGGAAAAATGCTAAAGAAGAGCCAGTCCATTTACCGCTTTGAAATGTGTACTCTTTGTTTCAGAATCAGTGACTACATGGACCTGACTCCAGTGGACATTGTGGGGAAGAGGTGCTACCAGTTTATTCATGCTGAAGATGTGGAGGGGATCAGACAGAGTCACCTTGACTGTGAGTACCACCTGACTGAGTGCTGTTCTCTGATTGGCCAAAAGAATCAGTGGCAGTTTGTTATTAACTTTGGAACTAGCAATTTATAAGCCAGCTTGTCAGTAATTTTTGCCTACAGGTTAAACACTAGTTTAATGTACTTCATCTTTCATCCAGTGCATCTGTACATTTGTTTCATAGCAGTCATACTGCTAGATTTCCCTCTTCAAAGTTTAAAGCCACTTATAGAGAATGCCTGCTCTCCTGTATCTTTGAAAAGTTTTCGCACAGCAGCAACTCTACAATCTTATTACCCTTGTCAGGAGGCATAATGCACCCTCTGACACACACCCAAGCAGAGGCAGAGGCTTGGTATCCATGTTTAGTGGCTGTCTGGATGATTTGCGGCGTGCTGTTTGTTGCTGCAGTCACATCTTTACAGTGGCGGTAAAAACTGAGAAAGCGTTCAGAGCAGCACAGCGTTTCACAGTTTGTCTGAGGTAGTGAAGGCATTTAGGCAGAACGCCAAATAATAACAAGCAGCACAACAAGGACGGCCAGCCTGATGGGAGTCGAACACAGGCAGTCAGATTCTGTCGAATACTGTCCACTGCGGCTGATTGCATTCAGATGTCAGGCAAAGATATTTGTCTGAAGACCCTTTTCTATTAACGTGGTTTGAAGGCTTAAAGCCATGATTTACGAACTGTATCATTGAAAGCTTAAAAATGGCACTGAACAGCTAACTTTTCTGAGATTTGGTTTAAATTACTCAAACTGCTCTCTACAAAGTCATAGAACCAACATTCTCAGAGATGTGGAATGACTATTGAATACTGTGGGGGGGGCGTGGTCTGCGGTGCCGCTGCAGGGAGGCGGACGCACCTGAGCGGCATCCGCAGTCACTAAAGAGTCCGTACTGGGTCCTGTCAGATGTTGTTGACGTTGGTGAAGGGTTCAGCCGCGAGCTGAAAAGCTGCAGCTGTGTGTATGTGTAACGTGACAGCAACCGTAATGAAAGATGCTGCAAAGCATGGAACTGTGGACGAGTCTGTCGTGTGATTGTTCCAGTGATGCCGAAACCCAGGATGGGGGCACGGCAGACTCAGGACTGGGCCAGCAAGGGAAGCAGCTGGCCCAAATGGTGGCCAACCTGGCTGTCTGGCTACCGTGTCCTGCCGCCAACAGGGAGAACTCCACGACCGGATTGAGTGCCGGATGCAGAGGATAGCGAATCTGGCGGCTCTGATCCGATCCTGGCCGGCACCACCGCCAGCCCCACCGGCGTACTCCAGTAACGTGAGAGTGGCTGAGGTCCAGATCGCTCCGGCACTAGTACCGACCACCATCCACCCTCCTCGGGTGGGAGCGGTTGGTGCCCAGCAGGAGCCTGCACCCATTCTGGCTCCACAGAGAAGGGCCGCGGAGCGACCACCGTGTCCTCGACCAGCGCCGGCGGTCGAAGCACGCAAGGCACTCTCTCCTCCACCCCTCACCCCCAATTGAGGGTGGCGCCTCCCTGAGCCTGGTTTCTTCATGTTCAAAGGGCGTTTTTTCCTCTCACTTTTGCCAAATGCTTGCTAATTGGGGGTCACCTGATGTTGGGGTTTTCTCCAAGTGCCTTGAGGCATCTGTTGTTGGGATTTGGTGCTGTATTAATAAAATTGCGTTGACTTTAACTTAATCTATAAATTTATTGGCAGTATAACAACTTTAATTATTTCTTATAACCTTCATTTGTCTGAAGATGCATTTAGTTCATCTATGTTTGAGGCCACAATGTGTTCTCCTTCTTGTGTTCTTCTTCTTTTCCGGGTTTAAGAGTGTCTGTGGCTCAGAAGGCAGAACATGTCATCTACTAACTGCAAGGTTTGTCATTTGCTCCCTGACTGCTCCAGTCTGAGTACCAAAGTATCACTGGACAACATATTGAACCCCATGTTGCTCCTGATGTGTTTATCAGAGTGTGAATATTAGATGGAAAACACTTGTAGATGTATACCATGTACTTGGGTAAATGACGCATTTGAATTAAATTTGGGTTTATGTTTGGGCTTGGTGTTAACATTTGTTTAGGCTCTTTCACCGGTAAAGGTTTTGAAAATTGGAATATTACACCCACACGGCTGGAACACCATATGTGGGAGGCTCCTGTTGGCAGAATACCACTAGAAAAGGTTCAGTGTTTTTATTCCCAGATCAAGGCCTGTGTGAAAATAAAGGTACTGTAATTCTATTTTAAATAGGGAGGGACTTGGAGGGTTTTTTAAATATTTGAAGCCCATTTCTACTGGTTGTAGAAACAACAGACCAATCATAGTGCAGTTAGTGGGATTAAGAATGGGTCTCCTTGTTGCTGAACAGTGAAAGAAAATAAAACACACACACACACACACACACACACACACACACGCGCACACACACACACACAAATGTCTGTGTTTGATTTCAGTGTAGCTAGTGGTCTCGTGCTGCTTTTATTTTTTACATGCACTCTAAAGACAGAGGGAACTGACTTTAAGCCTTTGCTGTCAGTGTTATGTTAAAAAACATTTTTTGATACTGTGTTATGAATATTTCTATTAGTCTTCAAGGTCTGCTAACTTTCACTGGAAAAGAGTGATCTGAAATGACCCTACTGTACTTACCTCATCATTTCTCTGCAAATAGAGACTTTTGCCGGTCTCTTTAAGCTCTGACTCCCGACACCGGCCCTTACTGCTGTTGTGACACGAATGAAACATGTCACATAGCTCATCAAAAAAAGACAAGAAAATATACCAGCATGGAGCTCCCTGAAACTTTTTCAATTACCTTCTCCAAAAGTTCCTGAGCTCTGAACATCCAGAGTGGCAATCAGGAAGTGGCTCTATGGCAGCCTGGCGGGGTCAGGCAGAATGGGGTGGGGGGCGGGTTAGGATGTGTAAAACAAAAAAAAAGGGGGGGAAGTATTGAGGGAGATTATTCCTCTCTGTCTGCAGTGAGGATGGGAGGTCAGGGAGGCGATCTGGCAGCCAGCGGTTTAAATGACTTGGTTTTAGTTGAGCGTAGTCTAATACAGCACCTCCAGTCACCTCTGCTGTTCATTTTATTCTTCCTCTTTCAAAATTAATTTCCTCTGTGAAAGGGGGGCTTTCAGAAATAGATGGCTACAGGGCACTGAGGTTCTCCATGTCTTTTCTCTTTTTTTCCCATCTTTTTTTCTTTCCATCCTCGCCGTCAAATGGAGCGCGGTCAGATTGTTCTAAAATCAGCCTTTCTTTGGGGCGGTTTAATTCGGTGGCTTTATGAACTCGCTGCTGATTGTGTGGAAGCTGATTTCAGACAGGCAGGCTAATGATCCCCAACTTTTTTTCTGCAGACACGAGGGAACTTTCTGGCTAATTGGATGGTGACAGATTTCGTTTGTGTGGACATCAAATGCACACACAAAAATAAAGAGTAACATCCAGTTTTATTTACAGTGGCTTGGTTTTTCATCTTGATACCTTTATATGTCAGATAATCATTTAATACAGTGATTTAGTAGTCTAGTCTTTTCTTTTTTCTTTTCTTTGTGTTCTGGCCACCCAAAAGGATCACTTTGCATTGGATGTTTGTGTGAAAGAAGACTAAATACTAGACTTACCAGGCCTCCACCTTAATGTGTCTGTAGTCAAACTACATCCCTAATTCAGAATTTTCTCAGTCAAATGGTAACTGATCGTTGAATAATTCATCATTTTCAGTTGAGAAAGAGACTTTCTGCACTTTAATTTTCCTGTATTTGCAGAACAGCAGCAGCTCACAGTCTCCAATTTTTTTTCAGCCTTTTTTTTGGTGGGATTTGCACATCTGTTCCTGGTTACCCCATTGCAACATGAGTCTGATAGTTAGGGAATCGATCAAGGTATATTTTAGAGGGATAGCCTATTCTCTCAACAGGGATCTAAATTTTAAAAGGCTTCTTTTTAAGTGGAGGACGAAGCGTGATCCCTCTCTGTGAAGAGGCGTCACTCTCTAAGTCTCTATCATTACCTGCTGACAGCTGGTCTAAGCTCAGGTCAGATCTCAAAGTCAATCTGTCCTCGTTTCCACTCAGAGAACAGAGAGAAAGAGAAGGAAGAGATAAAGGGTGAACTTTCCTTTTCACAAAGAAAAGGGGGGGAACGGAAAAGAGTGATTTGTCGGCACGAAAAGGAAAGAAATACTCAGCACAAGGGCTGAGAGAGAAATTCATCTTTTCTCAAAGAAAAGGATAGAGATGGGAACTAGTGATTTACAGACAGAAAAAAAGGCAGGACAAAATGCTAATTTTCACACGGAGAGACAGGCTGACGAGCCGTTTCATGTCTTTTTCAAAAGGGGCAGGAAGAATGAGAAAAGAGGAAGGATGAAGATAGGATAATTCCCATGTTTTCACATAGCAAGAAGGATCACAAAATGCATTATAAGTGGCAAAAGAGAATTAAGGAAATGGAAGAAAGGAAGAAGAACTTTGCAAAGAAAGGAGAAATTAGAAGATGGTGTTATAGTTTAACTGAGTGATAGGGGAAAAATGTTCAGTTGGTTTTATAGAAGACACCTCCATTACATGAAGGTGAAGATGTGTTACAATCTATTGTGATCTGCGTTATAGTGTCACAGTGGCTGTGAATTTAAGTTGCTTTAAAAAAAGAGTGCTTCTGAGTAGTTTATGTTTTCAGAATGACTAATGAACACAACACTCGTGTCACTCATTCTTGCAAGTGCCTAACCTCTCTCATGAGTGACTAGGTGACATGATGTGTGTGCTCCAGGTAACAGACAGTAAATCGCAATCCAGCTTGTTAAGATGGTAGTGGTTCAGACAGCACAGCTCCCCAGCGGTACTGCTCAAGGCAGTCCACATAAAAGTTTGAAAGAGTTTTGAAAAACAAAAGCAGAAAAGGTTCTGAAAGATTAAAAACTAACATCTGAACATATGTCACAGTGGCTGTGAATTTGATCTGAGACATTTGGCCTGGAAGACAGAAATTTTAATGACTTAGTTTGTATGAATTTCAGTTGTTTGGACAGTAATTGAATTTAAAAGAAAATTACAGACAAAAAAGATTCCTAGGTCTTTTCATAATACCATATTTTAATCAAGTTTAGGTGAATTAATCTCTTCACCCTCTTCAACCGGTCATCGCTGATGGCTCTCTGAGCCTTCAGATGGTCTTTGATCAGTGGTTGTTGATCAATGGTCATGAGAATTTGCATATGAATGATCAAGGAACTGACCTCACAGCCCATTGTTCATTCAGTGGTGCCAGTTTCAGTCATTGTGCAATGTACTGTTTATAAGGTTGGAGAAACCTGCAGTCAGCTGAGACTGAAGAAGTCACTTGGATGAGTGACAAAACGTTTCGCCCAGATGAACACAATCAACCTTTTGGGATTTACTTACCTGGATGATTGAGCATTTATCAAGACTCTCTAAGCTTGGTTCTGCTGGAGGTTTCTTCCTGTTAAAAGGGGGTTTTTCCTTCCCACTGTCGCCAAGAGCTTGCTCAGAGGGGGTTATTAAAGTTAAATACAGCCTGTGGTATTGACCTTTCGTTGACCTTTGACCATTTGGTTTTGCTTTTGACAGATTTTGGTGATGTGTCACAGAGCCTGCCAAAACTGTATTTGTTGGATCAGTGCTGTTACATAATTTTAGATAAGGATATATAGGTTGACAATATTACATCTAAGACAGAAAATTCTGGGATTTAATATGTCAGGGATTTTTTATGACAAACTAGTCATTCATCATTATTGGCACATTTTAGACTGAGGGTGGGGGACAGCAAAAGAGTTTGTTACACATGGAATCTAAACATTTTGTACAATTTGGAAAGATTTAGTGCCACTTTCATTTATCATGTTTTATTTGCCATTATTCTAATTTATATCTACCTTTCTACCTTAAAAGAAATGCCATTGTCAAATGTGTGGTAATAAAGTTTGAATAACTTTTCCCAGTAAGAACTATATCATTTTTAATATAGAAAATGCCGACAGTATATAACTAATGTGTACAAGTTGCTTGTCTACAACCATGTAAGCATTTTCATATGTTTGGGCATCCCAATGTTCACAAAGTGACTAACATCAATACTACTAATGAGAAATTACTTAGAAGATGCAGACTTGTAAACCAGCAGAGAACTGTTAATGTGTAAAATACAGTAGTAAAAAGATATTTGGTTACTTTAGTTAAGCCTATTTCAGGTTAGTTACAAAGTTTTTGCAGGTCTGAACCTCCCAAGATAACAACAGTTTTAACAACAGAAGCAAACAAAATGAAAAATCCCAGACAATGTAGAAAAAGACACAGAGAGAGGTTCTGATTGTCAGGGTAAAGAAGGGGGTGTTGAAGCAACACATGGGGGAAGCTGGCTTTTTTATGGAGGCAATCAGAAAGAAAAAAATAATTTCATATTTTCAGAGAAAAGGAGGTTTGGACATATATGAAGTTGGAAAAAGACGTTCAGAATTAGCAAAGGAGAAGGAGCTGCAATAGTGAAAGACAGCCAGGATGTTTGGGAGTGAAATAGATGATCGAGAGACATGTAAACGCAGAGGAAAATAAGAGAATGAGAGCGAGTGAGAGACTAGCACAGAAGGGAAAGCTCAGTGGATTTAAGCCTGCAGGCGTTTTAGTAGAGACGGTCTCTCTAGACCAACACTGCCTTTAATGAATCCACACACACTGAAAGGCATTTTTTTTTATCTGTTGCATACAAAATGCACACACACAGACACACACACACGCACCTGTGAATCTATCCACACATGTAATATTAGTAAAACACACAAAAACTGAGTCTTTAGGGACAAGTGAGGAAAAAGGGCATATACACATAAACTGTAGAAAAGACCAGGCAAAGTTACAGGAGCGTCATTTGGCGACTTTTCTGTGACTTTCCTTTAACGTGAAGTTCTTGTTTTGAGTAGAAAAATCTGCATATTCACTTAAACTTTTTTCCAACAATTTTGCCAGTTGTTCTAACTAAAGTATCTGAAATCTATGAACACAGCAGTGGTGAAAGAAGTCAGCAATGGCAACATAAGAGTACATCTTAAGTTAAAATACTGCTTGAGTAAATGTACTTAAAGTATGAAACTAGTCACTCAGCAATAAAGTGCTATCTGTGACTGGTTCTTGTAAACTTATTTCAGCTGTTCCAGCATTGCTGTTGTAGCTGTTCATGGTTGAGCTACTTTAAATCTTTTATGTACAATCAGTCTAATTTAGACCCTCTCTTAGTTAGGCAAGACCTAACAGGATAAATCAGTCCATTCTTACTTCTGGGGCCTCAATTAGTGCCTTGTTATGGCATTCGTGGGTCAGATCCGTCACTCTCAACTTGTCATTTTTCAGTGAGAAACAATAATGTTGTATTGCTTACTGTCCTACATCAAAGCCTGTAACTTCCATTAAAGTGAGACTGTCACCATAGGTCAAAATTTAGCGTACATGTATATGGCCTATATTTACATGATTTATAGCTACAATTAACATACTGTACGTATCCTGTTAGAAGGCACTCCGAAAGGTTTAATGTAAAATTTTGAGTACTAATAGAATTGATATTGTATTCAATACAATATCAATTCTATTAGTAAAAAAAAACATGAGACAATACAATGTATTGTCTCGTGTTTTTTTTTCCTTTTTTTTTGCAGAATCCTAAAGTCAAAAGTAAATCCCAACTTTACTTACTAAAATATAATGGTATTAGTGTGTGAGGTAGCTGAATGCAGAAATACAAGTGAAACACAAGTACCTCATAAAGGACTTCCAGCTTCCCCAAACCACTTTAACTGGAAGCCAAACTGGCGCTAAAATGTTGAAAAGTGCCTCTAACAGGCAGACTGGCTAGCTGCTAAATCCTTGTGATGCTGTTTCCTGCACACCAAACACATGCAATTGTGCGCTGGAACAAACTAACAGAGTTGTTTTTTCTCAAATTTCAAGTTTCAAGATTTTGAAGTTACATTGTCTCTTAGTCTATATGTACATCTAATGTTAAATAAAAGAGTCAACAGCACAATGAATGCATTCAGGACATGCATTCTCAAGTAAATGCAAAACCAAAATTTGAGTGATATGCTGCTGAACAGAGAGCTATCATCCTCCTGGTAGGTTAAAGGATACTTGGAAACTTTTGCCACGGTGGGTTTCAGGCTTTCAGACTAATTTGTTGGAATTAGTAACAGACAAGCTAAATTGTTGGAATTTTACTGGGACATTGGACATGTATATTAAAATAGCATGAACACCTTATTGTCCACTGTAATTATAACGAACCAGGACCCTGGACAGTACACCGGTCCTTTGGGAAGGACTCCTCATGTCTCTTTTAAGTGTAAGACCCTAAAATAATAGAGAGGAAACCCTGAACAATCAAACGACCTCCTCTGAGCAAACTAAATAATGTGTTTCATCTGGTTTCATTGACAGTTAGAGCTGGGCATCATCTGCCTGTGGAACGCTATAATTATTCTGTTATATAGATATGATTTATAAAACTACAAACCACTAACTTTATAACCTATGGCATGCTCTGATCACTGTAATAAAATATTGTGGTCAGCAGTATCAAATGCTGACCACTGTCAGAGGCCATAAGAAGATCATGTGTAACCTTCACTAAAGCTGTTTCTGTGCTGTGATGAACTCTGAAACCTGACTGAAACTCTTCAAATTAATCATTCCTCTGCAGATGATCACTTAGCTGTTTTACAACTACTCTTTCAAGAATTTTTAAAATGAAAGGAAGGTTGGATAGTTTATAATTAGCTAAGATACATTGCTGGGTCAAGTGATGGCTTTTTAAGTAATGCTTTAATTACTGCTGCTGTAGAGGCCTGTGGTACGTAGCCCATTAATAGAGAAAGATTGATCATATGTAAGATTGAAGCATGAATTAAAGGTAGGACTTTCTTGAGCAGTCTTGAAGGAATGGGATCTAATAGACACGCTGATATTATTGAAGTTAACTCAAAATGAGAATGTGTTTGAAAAATCTCTCATGCATGTAAGGCTTTAAAAAAAGCTTGATGTAGTTAAAGAACTTGAATTGAAGGTTTTTAAACTATACCAGAACTGACCAGAAGAGGGCAACATAGGGATAGAAGAGGCCTCTGTTGTATGGTGCACACCAACCATGGAAACATGGTGGTATAAATACAGACACACACCCACACACAACGCACTTTTCCTGCTAATCTCCATCCTTCAATTCTTTGAAAGTCTATTTCTATGAAGCAATTTCACTGTCACAAATTAAAGGTTAATGTAGCACAGGGTAAATGAGGTAAAGGTAATCTGAAAGGTAAATGAAACATACATGGGAAATCCAACAGATTCAGAATGAAGAAAAAAACTATAATAATAAAAAAAACTAAAAAAGGAAAAAAAACAAAAGAGCAGAGGCATAGATGAGGGAAACAAACTGTGAGAGATAAACAGAAGAACAATGGCAAAAGTCAAAAGTGTGACACTTAGTGAAAGAGATAAAGAAAGCAAGCACGGCAGAGGAAAAGAAGGGGAAAAAAGTGAGGTGGAGAGACTTTAAAAGGGAATAGAACTCCTTTAATCTATTGGTCTCTCTCCTGCAGCCTCGGGCGAGCCTCCAGCACTCCCTCTCTCTCCCTCTTTCCTTCATTAGTGGGTGATCAGCAAGTGAGTGATTCAAAGATGGAGGGAGAGACAAAGAGGACGGTGTGAACAGATGGACAGAGGCTGGACTATAGCGTCCACGCCGAAATGTCTCTGCTGTCATCTGTTAGCCTAACTCATTCATCTCAACCAGGCCCAGGTGGCTGCTTCATTTTGACCACTACAGCTTCCTTATTTCAAATACTGTTATTGTAGTTTGATTTCTGTGAGCAGGTATTCGGTGCTTGCAAAAAGAACAAACAGCTGATTTCTAAATACATTTACTATCAGTTCATGCCCTCATTTTCTTGCTATCATACAGATTTCTGTGCATATTTTCTGTTATTCACAGTAAAAAAAGAAACAAAAAGAAAACTTAAGAAGGTAGCCTGAAGCTTATTATTTTTGTATAATGAAACTTAAATTCTGATAGCAGAAACAACACCCAAGACTTCAAATCTTGGAAAGTGGAATCCATTGCAACATAATATGGCATTATTTTCCACAGAGTGTCATTCACAGTAACAACCACACAGGAAGTGCAGTTGGGTCATATAGGCTCCCAAGTTAAAACCCCAACATTTACAGTATTAAAAAGCATGTTTACAGCCTATAAAACACCAGATCTGGTATCTATGGATAGTTTTTGCCTTCATAACAAACTTATGGTCATTTTATTTTGTGTTTGTTTGCTTTTTATAACAAACCCCTTTGCAGTTGGATAAGGTTTAAAGTTGGGCACATAGAGTAGCACATTAGTTTATGGACTCAGTCGCTTGTTTTGCATAATATTGAATAGACCATTAAGTCAATTTTGTAAAGTCTGGTGAGTCTAAGAGTAAGAAATTAGCATTACCCAAAGTATGCTTATTGGCAAATGACGCCGTGCAAGGAATAACATCTACATGATAAGGTCTGATGATGACCTGTAAGGTTGCTGTAACTCTTCAGTATATGTAGTTGCAAACCCCTGTCCAAAGGTAATAAATCAGTTTACTTGCTTGGATACAAAGTCACTGTACCACCAGCTAAATAGCAAGATATTTTCCACTCCAGTGGGTAGAGGCCAAAAACTGAGTGACTATTGGACTTCAGTTCACTAGTTGGCTAGGTTACTAGACTACAATGTCTTGAATAATCAGACTCATCTTATCTTAATAACCTTATAATACTGTAATGTACTGTCAGAGTACTTTGCTGTCAGACTACAGACTTACTTGTGGATATTAGCATATTTAAAAGTAGAATGGGAGGCAGAGTCTTTAGCTTCCAGCTCCCAATTTGGATTCGGGAGACAGAAATCCTCTCTTCTTTTAAGATTAGTTTTAAAACTGTACTTTTTCACAAGGTTTATAGTTGAATCAGGTGACCCTGAATCCGCCCTCAGTTTATGCTGCAATAGATCTAGGCTGCTGGGGGCTTCCCATGATGCACTGAGTGTTTCTTGTTTATTCACTGTTTTCACTCACTCATTCACTTCTCAGAATTTAATCATTAGTTGTTATTAATCTCTGGCTCTCTTCCACAGCGTGTCTTTTGTCCTGTCAAACTCCCATCACCTCCAACTGGTCACGGCAGTTGGCCGCCCCTCCCCGAGCCTGGTTCTGCCAGAGATTTCTTCCTGTTATAAGGGAGTTTTTCCTTCCCACTGTAACCAAGTGCTTGCTCATAGATGGTTGTCTGATTGTTCAGGTTTTCTCTGGATTATTGTAGGGACTGACCCTGACCTTACAATACAAAGCACCTCAATTTGACTGCTATTGTGATTTGACACTTTATAAATAAAATTTAATTAATTTAATTACATTTAATATATGGACAACAACATCAAATTTGCAGTTTCTTAACAAGGTTCAATTCAATTCAATTCAATTTTATTTATATAGCGCCAAATCACAACAACAGTCGCCTCAAGGTGCTTTACATTGTAAGGTAGACCCTACAATAATACATACAGTGAAAAACCCAACAATCATATGACCCCCTATGAGCAAGCACTTTGGCGACAGTGGGAAGGAAAAACTCCCTTTTAACAGGAAGAAACCTCCAGCAGAACCAGGCTCAGGGAGGGGCGGCCATCTGCTGCGATTGGTTGGGGTGAAAGAAGGAAGACAGGATAAAAGACATGCTGTGGAAGAGAGCCAGAGATTAATAACAAGTATGGTTGAATGCAGGGAGATCTATTAACACATGGTGAATGAGAAAGGTGACTGAAAAGGAAAAACTCAATGCATCAAGGGGGTCCCCCAGCAATCTGAACCTATCGCAGCATAACTAAGGGAGGATTCAGGGTCACCTGATCC
>VOQK01032645.1:5788-15879 GCA_015052645.1 Benitochromis conjunctus
TTTTGTTGCATATAATAGGAGATTGTAAATAGGCTATATTAGCAGCATTAACCTAGAAAAGCTGGCCCTCCGGCATTATTTTCTTCTCCCACCTGGAATCCTTGATTCCTACTTTAAACATTTTTTTTTAGATAAGGCAAATTTCCCCCAAATAGCATTATTTCCACAGATGTCTGCAAAACATGTGGATTTAATATATATCTGGGGAGTATTTTTTTTTTTCTAACTGTGCTTGTAGCATAGAATGATTGTGTGTGAAAAAACGTTTTGCCAGTGTTGACTGGCAGCTTCAGTCTGCAGAAATAAATCTCCAGGTGAAAACGGAGCCTGATGGTCGTTCGAATTTGCTTAATTTCCATATCTTTGCTTTGTCATCCGTAACCCCATCCATCCATAATTCTGTTTGTGATTGGCCAGCTGCTTCCATCTCTACATATCAAGTACTCAGTGTGCACAGGTCGTGTAATAGTTTGTCAACGTGATGACCAATCGATGCTAAAGAGTCACAATCGCCTTTCAGTGAAGCATTGATTAAAATGTTTGAGATATTTTCATTAAAGCAATGCCTTATTGTATGGAATCCCATATGCTCTTAATTGAACAATCATGCTTGTTGTCTTTGCTTTCTGTGCAATATTATTGACTATAATTTACCAGCAGAACCAGCAGCGAAAACCTACATGGTGAGAGATGTGACAGTATATATACCTCAAAAACTCAATTGAAGAAGTCTCAAACTTTGCAGGCAAAACAACCATTAGGTATATCAATCTTCCAATTCTTATTGAAAGTTGTTTAAACTTTACTCGAATAAGATTTATTAAAGTTTTATGGGCTTACAGGTGTGTGAAAATACTGTGCTTGTTTTCAGTTGTATAATAAGTTGACCTGGGGAGTGGAAAAGGTTTTCTTGGTTCCTATATGAAGATCCAGTCCAGGAAGTGAGACAGTCAGGGTCCAAATTTTATACTATTAATAGACGTGTGGCTGTTGGGATTTATGTAATTCCTTTGGGGCTTGGGTTTTTCAAATGGACTGTGTCATAAAGATTGCCAAAGAAAGTTTTTTAAGGCCAATTTCTATTAAGTGCAGGAAAAATTTAGCGTGCCATTGCACTTTTTAACTACATGTGGAGTGTCATGCTGCTTCCTGGCAATCTAGTCCTTGTTTAAGTCCGAATTCAAATCCCAAGGAAAGCCATTTAAGCACCTCTTTAGGAAATGGTCACGTCCAAAAAATAGCTTTCTCACTAAGACAAGTCCTATCTTGGACGTAGCCACCAACTTAAGGAATTTCTGCTGTTGACACCATGAGTGAAGGGGTGTGTCTGATGAGAATCCAAAAATACTTTCACACCCTTTTTAAATAAACATCATGCTGTATTAAAGATAACGTGTAGCTAACAATTGAAACTATGAACTCGTAAAGAAAGTGTCACACATCAAGTGAGTCATTTTCTCATAGACTTTTATAAAAATTAGAGGTTTAAAGCTACATCCAACTTTCATATTGTAGTTCAGTTTATGGTATAAAGGCCAGAAATTACATTATGTTTTCATTAAAGGTCAGAAATGCTCCTCAGAATAACCTTTGTATTTCTACAGACTTGCAATTTCCATTCCCAAAATGTCAAGAAATAAGAAATTGAAATTGTGTCTCTTTGTGACAACAGACTGGACGAGTAAGATTTCAGGAAAATTGTTGTTTCTTTAGATATTTGAGTGGTCAGCTACTGTATATACAAACTTGAATACAATGTTACTTGTGATTTGGACTGTGCAATTTAAATGGGAAGTTTCAAAGGAAAGCAATGTCTCATTCCATTCAATTCTATGCTTATGCTGAAGTAGGCTCATGCGTTGCTGCACGTTTTTCTTACGTGTGCTTCATTTCTTGTCATAACAATATATTTAAAATGGATTTACGTTGTGGGACATGAAAAGTTGGCCAAATGTATCTTGAGTTCAAAAAATGTATTTCTTTACTTTATTGTGCCCCTTTATTTTTTAATGTCAGATATGCATTTAACGATGTCAGTTTAAGGTTGTGGTTTTTTTTTCAAACTTTACTGTCTTATTTCTTCCTGTATTGGAAAGTGCTTGCACAAATGAGGGCCATTTGAAGAGGGCGTGATTAATAAACTGCTTTAGACAGATATGTGTTCATCCAACTCGCTCGACTAATCTCACAAACTTCTGCTCCTTCTTTTCACTTAATTAATAATGATGTCATCCCAAGAGCCTTTTCTCTATGTGCAATATTTCCTGTTCATGCAGTATAGCTCTATAGCCACTTACTCTTTTTAAAAAGTCGTGAAGTTCATTGGCTGCCATACTGGCTTTGTTGTCCTTTTTATTTAGGAGTGTTTTGTCTTTCATAGTTCAAGAGGAGTTTTTTATAATACAGATAAATGTGGTATGAATGAAAACACGTCTATGTAACTGCACAAATAACCGGAGACTAACTTAAAGGCTTCAACAAACAAATTATGACTGTTCTTGTGCATTTTTCTGTTTGTTTACAAATTATTAAAGCAAACCATGTGTGTTGTATATATCAGTTTAACAACTTGTACTTTTATAAGTCCAAAATAGCAAACTCTGAAATTCTGTGTGACCAGGTTACCTGTAGAGTGAACTTGGGGAGGACATGGGAATATATTATGCAGATGCAGAAGCACCAAAAACTGCAGTTCTGCAAATGGCCACAGGAGTTTTCCTCCAAATGCAAGTAAAAAACAAAGTAAGTTCTCAGTCACATAGGCCTGGTCACTAACCTTACTGCTAGCTGCTGAGAAAAATGTGCATTTGGGCCAGTTGGTCAGTGGTTGCAGGAGGTTGCCTGCTGTTGCTAGGTGAAATTAGTCCCAAAGAAATATATGATGCTGCAACAAAAACCTCGTTTTTGTTTTACTTTCATAGTAAAACACAATGGTTTCAGCAGTGACACACAATTGTTATTTTTGTTTGTTGTTTGAGTAGCAGCTTTTCCAGTTTGACTACCCTGGTCTGATAGACTTTTGCAGAAAAGGGGCTAAATACCAGCACTTAATAAAATGCACTTGATCATCAGGAAGCGTGACCACCTCTATAACAGCAGAGGTTTTAGCAGTTTACTAATGTGGAGCATTTAGGTGCTGACCGTGCAATGCTCAGTGAAATTACAAAAAAGCCAACAGCTACATCTGAGACTCTACAGGCCTCAGTTAGTGGGTTAAATGTCAAAGTGCATTACAGTATAATTTACAGTACACAGTTACTCACAATATCAGTCACCTCAAGGTACCTTCCAGTCATTGAGTTGACTGCGAACTCCTCGGTACACCAAGCTATCCTAGAGTCAAATGTGAGGCCATCTGTCCGACAGATAAAGCTTGGCCATCCTGAAACAGGATGATGATCCCAAGCACATCAGTGAATCTACAGTAGAATGGTCCAGTCAGAGTCCAGACCTCACTGTGACTGAAATGCTGGGGCTTAAGAGAGCTGTGCACAGATGCATGCCTGCAAACATCAAATAACTGAAGCAATTAGTCAAAGATGCTACAAAACAACGTGAGAGGCTGAGAAATTCCTACAGAAAATGTTTACTTCAGGTTATTGCCGCTAAAGGTGGTTCTATGGGCTAATGAATCATGTGGTGTTCTTAATTTCTCACAGGACTATATAAAAGATGAGTTGGGCATAAGAACCATCTCAGCATGGATAGAACCAGGTGTGTCCTGGCACACCAACAAACACCTTGTACCTCCAAGACATAAAAAAAACAGATTTTGATACACTGAGAATTACAATGAGGCTGGTTTCGCCTTATAATAATTTCAAAGACCACACAAAAATACACCCCAACCTGCCTTTGCATTCCTGGTCACTGACACCATCAACAAAAAGCACTGAGCCTCATTACTTTTATGACACATGTATTAATACCTTTTGCTCCCATCATGTCCTGGTCCATCTGAAACCCTCTTGAAATTCATAGCGGAGTAAGCAGGCCATGCATTTTGTACAATACCAGAACATACCCTAATGGTCACAATGGTGCACACACAAATGGGCAGATGGCAAATAGCAGTGGTTTCCACTTTCTTCAACACCCATCCATTTGCATTTAGATGGAAAAACGAACAAGGTTATTTGGACAACTGTGGCCCAAATGGAGGAGCAATGGTCAAATGTTTGGCCATTAAACAATTTAATCCTGTTCCCGCTGTGTCCTTTATCAGGTTAATTAATTCAGATAGCTGCTTGAACGATCCCGACCATCATCAACAGCCACTGGTGTTCAAAAAGGTGATATGGTGTATATTGTAATGTGGCCACTCTTACTATCAGTAAACCAACAGTCAGAAAGATATGTCCTCGTGCTATTGAGTCCTAGTGCTAATCCTAACAATGTGAATTAACCAAGTGTGCTCATGAATCGTTCCTTTCTTGTTGTTGTTGGTGTTTTTCTGAAGAAAAAAACAAAAGAAAAAACATGCAGACCTCTGAAAAGAAATGAGAACTTCAGGGTTTTATTTTGTTTTATGCTGAAATTTGGGATCTGAGTTGTCTGGAAGGACGGAGGATTTCAAGGGGCTGAATCTAACCTCATGTATCACCGCTGTGATCCAATCAGAAGCCACAGCAGCGTGAGGGACAAACGCTGCTCTGATTGATTGATGTGCCAAACAAAGAATGGGCAGAAGGCAGGCGAGCAAGAACCAAAGAAAACAAACCATAACCTTATCCTCATCATCCACTTTAGATAACTTTTGAATTATTTTTGATTTTTTTGATTTCATGAGTCTCTCTCAGTCTATTTGTTCTTGTCTTTTAGTTCCTTTACTTAAACTTTCACTTTTCTTCCACCTTTTCCTACTTCATGAGTTTTTCCATTATTGCACATTCACAGTTGGCACTCCTCGGTTTTATTTAGTGCCTATCGTAATAGTTTAAGATCTTCATATAATACTTTGAGTTTATATTCTCAACTTTCTTTGATTTATTCTAAAAATGTTTTTATGTAATTTTCTCAAATGTTCATTTTTCTCTTACTTTAACTGAGTCTGTCCGTCACTTTGTCAAAACACTAAAACTTTCAAACTTATCAGAATTGAATTTCATCTCCTCCATCTATCATCTCATATTTGCACCCAACACTCTTAAATTTCAATCATTCTACACTGTAAACTGTAATCATACTTTTATATGAGCTCCAACTGTGCAACACATACCCACAGCTGACAGATGAGTGAATGCATTAGATTGTTAAGTAGAATATTTACCTAACCATATAGAAGAAATACTCGAATAATAAATGCAGCTGACCAGCCACAGGGGTGGAAATAGAAGCTATTATCTGCACTGCTATTATACCAATAGCATCCAACCTAAGCAGAAATTGGACAATTCCTGTAATCTATGGTTCACTACGAGAGTTCTCACCTCCCGGGAGAAATGAATGGATGTGGGCGCCATGTAAATGCACAGATTTAATAGAGTAGGGTGCTTAAGGAGCCTGTGTAAACACCGTGGCATTCACTAGTGACCATAGCACCATGGGAGTTTGAAGATGAATGCAGCTAACAGGCTGAGGCTGTTCCCACTGCAAAGCACACACACATACGACTTTCTCGTAGGCGGCTGCTATCGATCCCTCCGACATACTGCTTCGCTGTTGCTTAAATGAGAGCAGTCAGTAGCAGAGCTGCGTGCAAGATAGCCTCTAGTGATAGTTGGTGAGTGGGGGTGGGGGTGTTGTATAACTATAGCATAAAAAGTGACAACAACCTGAAAACAACAAAGACAATCTAAGTTTTTTGTGTTTATGAGCATCGTGAGTTTTTAGGAGTTTGACAGACGATCAAGCATTCGTCTGACATTCTTACAATCACGAGTGATTGTCTTAAGTGTTCTGCTCCTTTGTTTAAACCACAATAATATAAAACATGCTGGATACATGTGGGTGCAACATTTACTTGACTGAAGGCTTCTGCATAGGACACACCCATGTTTCCTTGATGTACACTCCTCTAGAGGCCTTTAATAGAAGGGAAGAACCTCAGGTCGCATATCTCTTCACTGACTTAGTCTCGCCGATTTGACTTGGCTTTCAACCCTTACTGTGTGATATGTATTTATGCAGCATAAACTTTATAGTGTGTAAACAAATGTCCTAATTTGTGACATTGTTGGGGAATACATAAATTACTAATTAAGAAACAACAAATGACTCTACTAATCAAATGTGGTTGGTATCATTTACAGGGCTCTCCTTTAATCCAAAATGACTGTCTCTGTGGGAACTGTGTGGTGTGTCTTGCCTTCTTGTGGTCTGCACTGGTGTGCTGCTGTTCTTTGCATTTACAATAACCTCATTATTTCCAAGACATTTTTCATTGTGAATCCTACACAGAATACACAGAATGATCCCTTTTGTGATTTTATAACCCACAAATTAAGCAGTGAATGATTATGAAGTGGCTACCTGTAGATGATAATAATCCATAACTTGGATGTGATTAGAGTAATTTCCTAATGGGCTCGGCAAAGCACCGGCGGACCACAGATGGATTAGTTGTATACCTCAAATGATCCCAGACCTCATCACCTTGGCCAATTTTACCCAGCAAGAAAAGTTACAGGGCCGCTGAGCTGCGTATCAGAGATGAGGACTCTGTCCGGAAAATGATTATGATAATTACCATCATAACGATAATAACAACAGTTATGGGAGTTCTCGCAAAATCCCTCCTCAAATATCATGGAAACATCCTCGTTAGGGTAGACCAAAGGAAGCCTTATGTTAATTACAGTAGCTGCAGGGTTTTACAACACAGAAGGGCAGCCATTGCTATAAACTTCACTATGCATCCAAATGGCCACGGTCCCATGACTGATTTTAACATACTTGTCAAATGCAGTCATCACACACTGAATAGAAAAATATTAAAACGAGACACAAAATCTGCAAATTCATTTCAAAATCTCTCCAAAATTGACCATTAGATGTTTGTTGAATGTAATTGCCTAAATTATATTATGATATTGCACAGAACTATCTTCCAAGACTTAAAAAGTCCTGTTTCTTTGCTCCAGTGTGAACATTCTTCAATTAAATACAAAGCTTACTGCCTCACAGATATCCTGCCTGCATTGTCTTATTGACAACAGCCTTCATTAATCACACACCATACACACTATTCATTCTCCATCTGCTACCAAGATAACAACGGCAGTAGTTTTGCTGAAGTCACGCACACTGGATGCTCACAATTCTCAGTCATTCTTCACCTCCTTCCCTTCTGTTTTCTCCTTCACTTTTTCCACATCTTCTGGTCAAAGTCAGAGTTTTTTTCCTCCCCCAGCCTGGACTTTAAGTCATGAAGCAGAGCAGATACTCCAGACTTCAGACAGTACAGGTCACAGAGCAGATCAATGTGCAGAACACCAGAGGCCGGCCCTCTCCAGAGTCTGAGCCGGCTCATGTGTCCATTTGATCAAATGCCAGCAGAAAAAAGTAACACCTTTCTTTTCATGCAACCAAAATGAAAGCACTCAGGAGTTTTTAAAACTACTCACAGTTTATTTGCAGTCAGAACAGACCTGTTACTTAAAGGTTGTGCTCCCCTCTAAGTTTAAAAAGTATAAGTAAAATCGAGCTGTGCTGCAACTGAACAGCAGTACAGCAATTCCTCCAATTATTAAATGTCCAAGAATTTTACTGCCATCTTCATGAGAAAAGAAGCCGTTTAAAGCTGTTTGAAACTTTTCAACAGTTTAAGACCATTCCTGTGTAACTGAACGGTCACATGAGATGCAGTTTTAATGAGCATGTAGGTAAAAGATGGAGATGTTTGTAAGGTTTGTCAATGTGTACACAAACTTCAGAACTGTCTTTTTAAACTTATGCTATATATGTGCAAGAGAAAGAGGAGGAAACTTCCAGCAGGCAGCTGGCGTTCGATCTTTCTCTTATAACAAACGTTGTGCTCTCATCTGTGACGCAAACAGGGCACCGGTTGTTCCAGTTTTGATATTCGTTGTGAAATACCAAATGAGCTGCAGTGCTGGGCTGTGAACACAGGTCCCACTAAAGGGCGTTAGGTCATCTGCTTCTGACACTTTGGTCAAAATGCATCTTGTAGGACTTTTGCAGCTCCTCACACAAAGCAGCAGATATCGGTTCCGCGGTTTGGTTCATGCCCTTCTACAAGCGTTTGCAGCTCTCCGTGTGTAACAGCCTGTCTCCTGGAACCTCTTAATACTGTGCTGTGAGACTGTGCACCGTCCTGGAGAAGTGAGACTGCTTGTGCAACCTGAATGGGCTGCAGGTATCGTCTCATGCTACCAGTGTGACAAGGACACTAAAAACAAAAGGAAACAGGTAACTGTTTCATTCTGCTTCACTGTGAACCTGATTTGTACCTGAACTGAAACTTTCTGTCTAAGAGAGGCCAAACCTCTTGAGGTATCTGCATCACCGGGGAGCCTAGCCTGTTGAGTGTGAGTCTAAGCTTATGGTACTTTTGGTTTAATGACTAGATGTTTTATGTCATGTTTTATATCTAAAAGTCATGCCTTTTACTTTTATGTGCCAAACTGTTAAAAATTGTACACGATTTAAAGTTTGTTCAAATCATTAAGAGCTAAGCCAGAAGTGGCCATGTTTAGTCCAGAACTCACAGGACGAGGACGGTCTGTATCTCTCAGCAAGACATATTTAGTGTTTTCAGTTACTTCCAAACTGAAATGCTCCAAAAGGCACCAACAGCACAAACATCTATGAGAGGTCCAATTAGCTGTAGGAAGCCTAGCATACAGCGCTCTGCTACAGCTGGCTGATCAACAAACCTGCCCGTCAACGTCTTCTAACTTTAACAAATTCAAAGGTTGAGGTATTTAAGAAATACCTATGCTTGCTTCACTTTGGAGATCCCTTCACCTTGACAAACTACACCTATCCTTCATGTACAGTCTATGGGTTATCCTCGGTGGACATTCAAGAAATCTTCGGCTTCACTTTTATATCATCAGAGGTTACAGCTTAAGCCTTAGTCTAACTATACCTCGAGGCTATGTAAGGGCTAGTGTTCCTTCACATGGGCTGACCTACACGATCACCAGACCTGTACCCATGAATGGCATAGTGAAGGAAAAGTCCTCAACACATGTCATTTAGAACCTAACGTGTGATAGGTTACACTGACAAGTGTGAGTGTGATTTCTGCCAGCAACACCGTAGCACGTGACAGCCCCTCTCCACTTTCTGCGAGGATGGGGCTGAGGTGGGATGTGACGCTTCCCACTGTGTGAACATGATGAAACGAGGATGTTCACAAACCATCAATGAGATGCTGCTAATCTGACTGTTTCCTGCTGGGAAGTGTCTGACAGAGGGAACCACCAGCAGAGACCATCACTTGTTTACAAAGAGGTGTGTGTGTGTTGCACGCGTGTTCACTGTGCAGGTTTATCTCTTAATAAACTCTGTTGGCTTTTGTTTTGTTTGTGATTGAGTGAATGATTTAATAACACCTTCTCTGTCTAAAATTTTAACGTATTTAGATTCATTTTACACCAGGATGCATGCAAGCTGACACAACCACATACAGACAGAGTCTTAATCTGGGCAACTAGGCTGAAGCGTCTCAGAGGAATTAGCAGGAGGGGCACAAAGTAAGCACACAAAAGAAAGAAAAATGGCCTACACGGTATGGTATGCAGCCGTCAGATGCTTCTATTGTAGTATTGATCCCGCAGTGGACACAACCTGCAGCCCAGGATCCTCCAATGGATCTCTGGGTCCTGTTACCTCAGACATGCCAGGATTTACATGAGAACAGGTAATAATATTTATATCAACTTGTGGGCGTTGCAGTAAACCTGTCCAGCTGTGCAGTGACATTTGTACTTGTGCTGCTGATTTTGTGGACTTGCATGGTGCCACCCCAGTAATATGAGGTAGATGAACAGCTTGTCTCATGAGGCGAACTGTCCTAGATTTAAAAAACAGTGTATGACCTTGATTTCTACTGTAGAGAAACCTACGGAGCTCTGATTTATTTCCTTAAGCCTGGAGGAAAAGCAGCACCCTGTGTTTGAGCA
>VOQK01032651.1:5954-20787 GCA_015052645.1 Benitochromis conjunctus
TCTTATACTACAGCAGCTACTTAGTCAAAGTCAGCTTTATTGTCAAAGACCATATGTACAGTCATACACAGGAATTTGAAATTGCAATGCTCCCATGGCCCTCAGTGTACACTAAAACAATGTAAAGATAAAAAAGATAAAAATAAAATAAAAGTCTTATGTACAACACAACAACATACTATACAATTATTTAAACAGCAGTGTCCAACACGATCATAGTGATTGTCGGCGAGTTCGTGTGCAAGTGGTGGCGAGGCAGTCAGTGAAAAGGCAATGGTGGTGGCTCATTTTGTGTTACTGTCTCTGATTTCTTGTTCTTTAATGATGTCTCCAAACTGGATGTTTGAACTGGTATTATTCTTATGCCATTCTTTTCATTTTTACTCACTATTCACACTCATACAAATGTCTCAAGTCAGTCAAAAGTCACACAGCTCAGAATTAATGAACCCTTAGGAAGGTTATAGGCCGCAAACACAGAATACCAAGTGAAATCATTCTCACACCATTTACAGAGCTGTGGCTAACCAAACAGTCAAATAACACATGCTTGGATAGAGTATTTTTAATACCGTTTGTAAATGTGATCCACAATGCTAACTTATGCATGTGAACAGTGGTCATCTGGTCATATCTGGACCAATCACCACCTGATTGGTCAAACTTTACACCAATGTTGTGTTATGCTAATGTTTTTACACACAAACACAGAGCATTTCTTTCACTGTCGACCATAACTACATTTTGCCTGAACTTCATGTTGATCTTAAACCACGTCTTCTTGTTAAAATGTAATATTTTACCTTATGATAACCTTAGTGCCTGCAGTGTGACTGTGTAAGAGTCATGGCCCTACAAAATGAATAATACTCACACTAAGTTTACATTAACCACATACACCCATCAATCCACTCGTTGTTTTTGTCCCCTGTGCAGGAGCTGGAGGCTGGTCTCCTCTCGTCTCAGACCGATACCAGTGGTTGGAGGTGGACCTTGGGAGGAGAACACAGATCACTGCTGTTGCCACGCAGGGCCGCTACGGCAGCTCTGATTGGCTCACGGCCTATCTGTTGATGTTCAGTGACACAGGACACAACTGGAGGCAACACCGGCAGGAAGACAGCTTAGGGGTAACTCTTCTTCCGGTGGTGGGATTCTGTATGTAGTGTTGGGTGTGCAACATATTTGTGCAGTCATCAGGACTCCCCCTGAGTATGGATGTCCATGTCAGTCCATCATCTTGATGTAGACATGTTTCACAAAAGAAACAGAAAAGTCAGGGAGTAAACAATTATCTCTAGAGTCCATAGATATTTAAGTAAAACAGGAAATAGTTCTCACTAACAAAAAGTGCACACAAAAAAGAAACCCCACACATCTGTTATATAATACAGATTTTAACAGCTAGAAACACAGTTTGTCCAGGTAGTGACACTCCACACTCACGCACAGTTGACCTAACTGTCATAGACATTACTTAACATTATCTGTGGGGTCTGGTGCTGCCTTCAGCAACATAGCGTGTTCACCAGGAGCCTTTCACTATTTATTAATAATACATGGAACAATGAAAGGAAGTTGGGCAGGAGTCTGTTGACGGTGTGGGTCTGCTGTCAGACAGTTTAGCCTGTGCTGACAGGAGGCTGGTGCTGTTGTGAGAAAGACCACCTGGTATAGAAAAACTCCCAGCTTTGATGCCTGAAACGACAAAGATGTCCATCACCAGTCTGCGAGCAGGTCGCTGAATGGGCGCTCTCGAGCTCAGCCGCTTTCGATAAGCGTGCCGCCTCTTAAAATGTAAATGTGCAGAAGAAATTGGTGAGAAAGCTCGCTGAGACAAGCATGCGGTGACTTAAGTGCCTCAGTGTTGCGGTTGCTTTACGTCTAAATATAGTCCCCATTTCTTTTTCTCTCTTGAATTTGTATTTTTCCAGCATTATTTCAATAAAAAAAGAGGATACTAGACTGGGAGAATGACTGATCACCAATGAGCAAAGTACAGATGTCAGAATGACAGGCAGCCATGCAAGCCTCGGCTGACTGAACAACATTTGATATGATTCAGAGGAAGTCACGCGTCTCCTCCCTCCTGTGTGGAAGAAAGTGCAGCTTTCATTACAGCAGCAACCCAAAGAAAACTTTTTTTCCCTCACATTTGACTGGGTACAACTTTTTCACAGTGAAGGATACAAACTCTCCAAAGCCCTTTAAGTCATCACTAAAGAACAGACTCCTTGTAGCTTAAAAACATGTTGATTTGACAGTCAGCATGAAAGGCGGTGAATCCACATTAGCTTTTAGAGCACTTTTAAAGCTTCGTATATTAGTCAGGCTTGCTTAGCGTCTCTGTGATGGTGGGAGTTTTACTGCAAAAACAGCTGCATCAGTCACAGCTTCTCACTGACTTGTGAGATAAAGGTAGAAACATAGTCTCTACTCAGGTTACTTTCATTTGTCTGATGGTTAGATTCACTAATTACTTTATGGATTAAAAATAGAATAAAAATAGATTCCATCATCAAGCAAGTTGAATGTGGAGTCTTACTTTATGATGCTACATGTTTCAAATGTTTTCAAAGTGTGATTAAAAAGGAGACTGTGCCCATAGAAAACAAAAACAAAAATGACATTCATTGGCCTTTTATCATTCTCCCCTGCTTATTTGGATGCTTCCTTGAAGTCCCAATCTGACCATTTGCAGGTGCAAATTTTCACTATTTCACCGTTTCACTTGAATATGCACGAACTTGTTGTGGGCGGGTCTTCCATCCATGACCATGACCCATCTTTCCCCATCATACTGTAAGAAAGGAGTGGCTAAAGGAGAAGCACATTAGGCTCATGGAGTGGCCCAGCCAGTCTTCAGACTTCAGTCAGATAGAAAATATGTAGAGGGAGATGAAGCGTTGAGTTCAAATACTTATTTCACTCAGTGACATAAAAATCAAATTATAACTTTCATGTAATGTGTTTTTTTTTCTCCAGATTTTATGCTGATATTCTGTCTCTCTCCATTAAACTGAAACTATCAGAGAAATAAGAGACTGTTCATTTCTTTAGAAGTAAGCAAACTTACAAGTTCAGCAGGGGATCAAAGAATGATTTCCCCCACTGTATATCTCTGGCTTCAACCCAGATACCAAACAGCAATCTCAAATCCCAAAGAAAGCACATCATGTCAGAAGCGTGACCAAGACAATACTTGTCAGTCAATTTGACCTTTAAAGAGTTGTACACTGTAAAGTCGTCCCTCAGCGTCCCCACCGTAGACCACCCCAGACCACCGTAAGAGGTGTATCTGATTTTGGCTCATGGGGTGGCAGGCACAACAGTTTGGTTAAGATTTAAAAGTCACTGTGTCATTTAGAAGTTGTTTTAAAGCCAAGCAAAGAACACCACTTATGATAGTTTACCTCTCTGATAAAGTAAAGAGGAGCAAATGAGGTTAACAAAGCTGGCAGCTCTCCTCAGAACTTCCTAAGGAGCAAAAGTCATTAGCATGGCAACAAGTATATTTCAGCAAACACCCCACTGTATTTAAAGTGAATAATCTAGCTTCACTGTGGCCAGCTATGCAGTGAAATGCCTATGTTGACTGTTATGTCGCTTGACTAGCATGTCTGCCAACATTATTTTACTGCTGATTCCAAAAGTACTTTTCTTGTAGCTGCTTTTGATGAAGGACTTTATTGCATAATTCAGTCTTTTTATACTGTGTTGGTGTTGCCAGCCACAGTTCCTCTGATTCCTCTGTCACGCCCTCTCCTCCTCTTCTTCGACTCATTCTCTACCCATTCCTCTCGCCTTGACTGAAGGCTTGTCAGAGGCTACTCATATTTCAAAAGATGCTCGGGCAAGTAAATGAGATGCTGCTCTCCTCAGCAGGAAACAGAGCCATTTGTTGAGCTTAACGCACCGCTGCCCAGCCGGCTCAGCCCTTCAAAGCACTGAAGACGGCACTGAGATCACAATTATGCAGTGCCAGAGAAGCCAATTTCTCTCACACAGTCACATCGGTACACCCTCAGCAGAGTCTCTCACACAAACACACAGGCGGCGTCACACACTCTCCAGATAGGACACAAGCAAAGGACATGCACATGAACACATGGACACCTACTGTATACCGTATATGCAGCATGTTCTTTTTTTTTTTCGTCTTGCACATATTTTTGCAGGTGTTTCTCTGTGTGTGTGAGTCCTGCTGGATTCCCACAGGCAGCTGATTGGAAGAAATAGAAGCCATTAGTCTTTTAAAGAGAGGCTTGCTACGGAGACAGAATAGGTCCAAGTTATTGATCACTGAACAGAGATGAGGGAGAGGGAAAGACATTATCTTTACTTAAGATCAATGGCTTCTGTGAGTTCAGAGTTTGAAAATGAAGACTGTCTCAGGGCAGAGGAGGTTTGGGAGGCTTTTTCTTTCCACTGACTGAATGAGATTTAGTGCTGCACCCCTCGAATATGGAAACTTTCAATATAAAATCGTTCTATCTAGTGTTTAGTCACCATTATGAACACTGAAATTCATCTGATTATATATCTTGATGAGACGCATATCTATCTGCTTTCCTGATTGAGGTATCTCAGGGCCTTTGCTATAGAGGAAAAGCACCCTTTAGCGTTTGTTATTGCTATTACATTATTATTACATTATTATTGCAGCAATCAGCTGACTGAGACACAGTGTAAGAATGAAGAAAGCTGCAACTGTAACAAACATATAAACGTATTGTTGCAGGCTTTTCCAGGTAACAGTAATGCTGACACTGTGGTCCAGTACAAACTGGAGCAGCCGGTGATAGCTCGCTTTCTTCGTTTAATCCCACTGGACTGGAACCCCAGTGGGAGGATTGGCCTCAGACTGGAAATATATGGATGTCGATATAGTAAGTAACTGTCAATTTAAGCGTTATGTTGTAGCAATTATAAAAATGATGAATGTTTTTTTTATCATTGAATATTTTGACCTTAAGTGAGTTATAATGATGCTATAAACTTGTGGTGGCGTTAATTGGTCTCGACCATGAAGATTTTTGTGATCCTGACTCCATCCACAGGTGCACTTTAAGATGATTTTGAAGACAAAAGATTTAAAACTAGGCAATAAAAAACCACACAAAAAATCAAATGTATTGCCTCTCTTGAAGTCTTTAATGCCTGACTGGATTCAACTCTATTTGAATGCTAAAAATGTAAATGTGTTATGGCATTAAAAGTGTTTTCTTTTAAAATATTACAAGTGGCACTTTTGGCTTGTCATCATATTACAAGTATGTATTAGCAGCTAGTTTTGTACCTTAGAATGTAAAGTTAAAGTTCATGTTTCATATCAGGGTTCACTCCAAAAATACTTTGTTTGCATGATGCACTCTACCTTCTTAAACTTTAGTAAATGAATGTATATCATGATTTGTTGGATTAAGTCTACACAGATCATCTCTATCGTAGTTGGAAGGAATATTGTGTTTAAAAATAAGTGTGGAAAAATAAGAAATGGTGCCTGGAACACCTTGAAAGTTATATTATTCGTGCAGCAATTATATACAGAACAAAATTCACAGAACATTGTTTTTTAGAATAATAGATTTAAATTACTCCCACATTTTAAGGCCTGTCTTTGCACCTCTGCAGTCATTCTATAGGCAGAAACGGGACTTTGGTTTGATTTTGCTTTGGTGTGTAACGTGAGTTATACAAACCTTTTGCAGTCAGCTTAGAAACCATTAGTTCAGAGAAAAATAAGCAGTGCTATTCAAATAATAAGAAAAAGGCCATGCGCTAGAATTATTGGCTGTTGCGTGTGAGATGTACCAAGACCACATGGTTTCAATACAGACTGCAATAAGAAAGGAAACAATAGAAATGTACACGCAAAATGCCTCCAAGCAATCCAAGCATTTGAAGGCAGCAGCAGCAGCAGCAAGCTTTTCTTCTTTGCAATTGTCCTAAATTAAATGTCAGGCCTATTACTTTGTGTTGTATCCTAGCTATAATAAAGCTATGGTTTGTAAAATTGTACTTCTCTCTGAGTGACAACAGGGCTTAAATTCAACCAGTGAAGCCTACTGATCAATCACTATCACCGCTTTATTTTAAAATATACTCAAGAAGTTTCACAAATCAAACACAGTAGTGTTTAACACATCAGACACCACAAATAAGAGTAACAAGCTTTAATGGTCAACTCTGGGCTAAATCCAATGGAAAAGGGATGTTAATGGGGTTAAATGTGCTTGCTGAGTAAATAATTTCACCAAGAGATCCAAATCTGTCTAGAAATATTCTTATAATTCTGTGGAATTCGTTATGTCAGAAAAATTGTGGCAAAGACACAAAGTTCTACTTATTTTGATCCAGTTTGTGTTAGTATTTGGTGCTAGTATGTTATTTAAAATGAATGAAAGAATAAAACTTTTCCCACCCCCACTTAATTTTGTTCTGTAGCTTCAAGCGTGGCAAGCTTTGATGGGAGCAGAAGTAGCTTGGTCTACAGACTGAGTGTGAGGGCAAGCTGGACAGTGATGGAGACTATTTCTTTGAAGTTTAAAACCCTGAAGAATTCTGGGACACTGCTCCATGCAGAGGGACAGCGAGATCACAGCCTCACTCTGGTGCTCGAGAAAGGAAAGCTGCTACTCTACCACCTACAGGGTAGGACACTGGTCTCCCAGATGTACAGCCATAAATGAATGCTTCGTTGTGTTTTCTTACACGATAAACACGACCCCAATAATGCTGAATCATTTTGCGAAATTGCAATTTATGGTGATGTTACCTAATTGGTTGTGCAAGATAAATATATTCACTCTGTCTAAATCATTTTATTTATGCATGTGTAGCTTGTCGTCCTGAAACACACATTGTTGGAAACGTTTAACAATGCCACTGCCAGCAAAGATGTAAAACATGCATTTTCCATCATTTGAACAGGCAGCGGTACCATCACATATGCAGAAAGTCTGTGGTCCCAAAGGACTAGCACTAGCATTAGCTGCCAAGCTCTCTAACAAGCCTCCTGTGACAACATTAGTTTAAACCCCAGGACGAGTCAATCTGTCGGCCTTTTCACTGAGTCTGTGCTGTCCGTCTGTCACAGCTGAATGTTTGTAATTTACATATATATGTGTGTGTGTGTGTGCATACATACAGTGTGACCCTTCAACTTCCTACTGGATGTACCGATGGTATCAATTTGAAAATCCTTTGTGATTTTGAATTATGAAGTTTAAAACATGAACTGATATCTTTTTTGGGTTATTGTGTTCATGGCAATTTCAAAAAACTTGACCTGTAACCTGTACGAGCCCTATTAGTGTCCCGAAAGACATAAAAGAGGCTTTGGGCAGCCCAACCGATTTAACAAATTGTTTGTTAAGATTTACCCTTAGAATGACAAAAATGTTCCATTTGAGGCTTCACCAACAGCCACTGGTTGATCTCACAGTGTCAGTAGTTTACATATTTTAGGTCTATGATGATACCATTTTGGGAGAAACCATGCCTCTCAGAGGGATGATGTGTGTTTTGATCTTAATAGTGTGCCTGAATGTCATGTTGTCATACCATATAATCAGGGACTATTTTGCACACTTCAAACAGTTTGTAAGCAACATATTTACACCATCTGAACATGGTAATGTTTTTGGAAAAGCCAAAATTGCAGTAGTCAACTTCCTGAGGACAAGGACTGAAACTCTGCCTGGAGAGTGAGTGGAATTTCAGATGTTTGAAACTCTGCTGGCAAACTCTGCAACATTCTCTCATCATTCATTTTTCTTTCATTGTTTATTGCTGCGAGTAAATGTCAGCTAAACACGCAAACTGTACAGCATAATTATGCACTCACTCAGGGTCCAGAGCATCCACCATCCCGTCTGTGTATATGAAATTGAATATCTTGCATGTTTTGTCCCTATAATGAAATGGAACAAGCTTCAAGTCACTCTCAAGCCATCTGCTGGTTCACTTGCATGTTTGTCAGAAACAATTCTTGGAAATACATCTGATTCAATTTTGATGAAACTCAGGAGAATTATGCTTCTTTCTACATATGCCTTTTAGTGCTTGTTTGTTTATCCATATGTCTCGAGCTAATTAGGTTTTGAAGAAATCTAAAAGAGTGCTGTATGTCCAACTCTGAAAAAGTTGGGATGCTTTGTAAGATGTAAATGAAAACAGAATGCAATCATTTGAAAATCTCAAAACCCATATTTTATTCACCGTAGAACATAAAAACCATATTAATTGTTTTCTAAAATATATTAGCTGATTTTGAATTTCATTACAACACATCTCAAAAACATTTGGAGAGAGGCAACAAAAGGTCTGAAAACTCAGTGGTGATAATAATAAACAGCTAGAGGAACATTTTGTGATTAATTAGAATAACTGGCAGCTGATCAGCAACATGACTGTGCATAAAAAGAGCATCTTAGTAAGGCAGAGTTTCTCAGAAGGTAAGATGGGCAGAGGATTACCAATCTGTAAATTGTGCAACAACTTCACAATAATGTAACATAAAATTGACTATGAATATCTCATCATGTACAGTACATAACATCATAAAAGTATTCTGAAAATCTGGAGAAATCTCTGTGTGCAAAGGACAAGACGCAAAATCAATATTGGGTGCCTGTGATCTTTGGGGTTTTTGGGGCACCGTATTAAAAACAGGCATGATCCTGTTATGGCAATCACATGATCAGCTCAGGAACACTTCCAAAATTCATTGTCTGTGAACACTGTTTGCTGTGCTGGCCACACATACAGGTTAAAGCTCTATCATTCAAAGAAGAAACCACTGCCTGAACAGTATCCAGAAATGCCCCCAATCTCTCTGGGCCAAGGCTGATTTAAAATGCACATATGCTACTATCCCATCCAGACAATACCTTTTCTGGGAAAATCTTGCACATTTCAGCAGGATTCCTAAACCTCACACTGCATCTATTACAGCAGCATGGCTTCGTAATGGAAGTCTGGGAGCTAACATGACCTGCAGTCCAGACCTTTCACTAACTGAAAACATTTGATACATCACGAAACATAAAAATGCCACTAAGAACATCCAGGACTTTCGAGCTGCTTGAATCCTCTATCAGACAAGATTGGGACAACATTCCTCTCACAGGAGTCCAGCAGCTGGTCTCCTCCATTTCCAGATGTCGTTAAAAGAAGACGGCATCCTACACAGTGGGAAACATGGCCCTTTCCCAATGTTTTTGATGTGTTGTTCAAAATGAGGAAATATTTTTCTCAAAAAGATGCATTTGATATGTCTTATATCTAATCTATTGTGATTAAAATATGGGTTTATGACATTTGCAAATCACTCCATTCTGTTTTTATTTACATTTTCACACAGCGTCCCTACTGTTGTTATCTGGATTTGTACATCTGGCATGAAGATACAGGCAATCACAATGCTGGTGATTGACTGGGAAGAAGAAAATCCTGTTTAGTTTTGTTCTTTTCTTGTCTTGTTTGTCTCACTGATTCTTAGCTATTCTCAGACTCTTCGCCTCTATCTAGTGGGGGGTCTCTCTTTCTGGCCGATTCTCTCCCAGCTTGACGTCCTCATGCAGATTCTCTCTCTTTTAATCTATAATCTATGATGGATGCTATAAACATGTGTCAAGGATGAACACTGTGGAGCACAGTGGGTTAGCATAACACTGCCCACTGCCTGTGTGGAAGCTATGGAAGGTAAAATGTTGTGATGACCATGAAGCTACAGACACAGGACTCGAAAACACAACTTAGAGACGGGATTAAAATAAAAAAAAAATAAAAACACTTCACTCTCTTCAATTTAGCAAAAAAGTTTGGTAATCAGTCTGACAGGGACCAGGCCATGGCAGTCCAGGGAAACTGGGAAGTCAAATTCCCTAAAAATGTACACTGGGAACTAGAGGCTGGAGCTCACGATACAGTCTGGCACAGAAAGCGAGGTACAGCCATATTAAATACACTTTGGGAATAGGACAATGAGGCACAGATGACACTCATGATGGTGGAGCTGACACAACACCGAAGTGCCTAAAACACGTGTATTAAAATAAAATAGGAAACCATGATGAATGACAGGAAAATAGAAAACATGACCCAAGGTGCAAAGCGAGACATCGTGTGTGTGTGTCTGGCGTAAACAAGGTTAAACCTGAGGTGCTGTTGGACTGCCAGCCTGTCGTATTATCACCATATGGCAAAGCTCTCATCAGCCGTGCCATCTGGCTGCTGGAGTACGCTGCCGCTCTGCTCATCAGCCAGGCCGTCCTTACCGCTGAAATTAAAAGTGCTGCTTCCTGAGAATATATCACTTTCCCTCAGAAAACCATATTTTGTGGTCCTAAATGAAGTTATATTTCAAAAGTGGAACTGCAGATAATTAATCATAGAAATTAGTTTTGTGTGTTTATTTATTTATTTATTTATTTATTTATTTATTTATTTATTTATGTGATGTAAGATTGTGTGGTTATATTTATAACAGAGCAACAATTTGTTCTAAAGTTAAACTTTCTTTGATGTGGAAATAAATTAATGAATAAATACATACATAAAAAGCACAGCACCAACCACTTAGTCACTCTACTTTTCATTAATCACAGTATTCTCTTATCCCAAAACAGGCGACATGCAGTATAGTTGATATTTTGCAGACTAGTTGTTTGGTTGCTGATACATGCTCTTTGTGTGGGTGAAAGGAGAATTCAAAGAAAGATTAGGTTAGAGCATTGTTGAACTAATGGTAGCACACACCAGAAGGTCAAGTAGGAGTATGATGCAACAGAGAGCATGCAGCTGTTAGAATTAAAAATCGATCAAAACCTTCCTTAGATGCACCATAAGCACCAAATTTCCCACAATTCCTGCCCTGTTTTGTGGAAAACTGTATATTTTGACCATCACTATAAATAAAGCTGAGTTTGCTGCATGCATATATTGCTTGAAGACTGTCCACTAGATTGGATGTGGTACAAATTATGTCCTCTATGGAAAAATATGTCTTCCCAAACTGGTTGGAAAGTGGTTTCTTGCGGTTGCTGACAGTTGCAAAGAGGCTGCTGCACAACAAACCTACTTACAGTTGCTTTGACTATTAACAGGTTGCCATGGATGCCTGTAGTTTGCATGGAAGACACAGACTTGTCTGCAAACACTCCACCTTCAAAGTAAAAGTGTGCTTCAGTGCCGCAGCAGTGGCTCAACTTTTACTTTGAAGCTTAACAATCTCGGTTTTCTAGTTGTGCTGCACGTTCCACAGTTTCACTGTAACTTAGAGAATACATGTCAACTACTCAGTGTCTTTCATGCATACTACAGGTGACACATAGCAGTCTGTTAGCAAGGGTCACTGACTGTCACTAGGCCTGAGAAACTTATCCTACAGTGGCACATGTTCAATATGACAGACAGCTCAACATCATATGGTTAGTGATCACGTGACAGCCTGAAAACAGTACATTCTGTACCATTCAGTTCACGTTTCACAATTGTTTAAGCATCTTGTCAATCGTCCTGCATCATGTACTGCAGTTTAACCCAAAAATTCATCCATTTACTCATCCATAATCCAAAGCATTTCAAGAGAAGAGATAATTCAACTGCATTGCAGTGTTATATTATTGTTTGAAAAAGGGACCTTTCATTTACTATAGGCAACATTATTCTTCACCATTTACCAAGCGGGCACACACACACACACACACACATAGAGAGAGAGAGGCTGAAAATCCCAGATTCCCACAGCTATTTTTCTAAGATTTTTGTGAAAGCCTAAATTTGTTGTTTCCAACTTTATACCTCTCTATGCTTCTTTACATCCCCTCCCCCTAGTCTCACCCTCCCTCTTCTGCATTCTTGAAATAAAAAGCAGAATATTGTCCAATTCCCATTAGTTATGACTGGGTGGAAGCAGTTTATTTCCCTGGTGGTATTGTCTGGTGTATGTCAGCTGGAAAGAGGCGTCATCTGCAAAAGCTGTCAGTCTGACATCAGCTCCCTGAGTGACGCCTGTCACATCCCTGCTAGACTCAACCCGATAGTCAGGAAAGTGCTCAAAGAACTTTGGGTGGCTGGGAACGACAGTAAACACACCATTGTTGTTGTAACGGTGCAGAGATTATATTGAGCTAGGTTGTGATTATCCTAAAAATCGTACTTTTGCCTCAGTCATAGCACTGACACTACATGCGCTCTTTATTTCCCTGCCTCTCTGTCTATCCCCTACCTTTCTTTTTTTTTGGCTATAGAAAAAAAAAATCTTCATGTTTCTTTATCAAAGCCTTTTTCATATGTCATCCCAATTCTGCCTCTGCTAGTTCTTTTTTCAGACTGAATTATTTACTTTTAACAATTGCATGGTATTTGTCTTTTTTTTCCTTCTTCCTCCCTCTGACTCTCTAAGGAGCTTGGAGTCTACAGGCAGTGTAATTTAGATCAATAGCTTGGAGCATCCACCCTGAGCCACAGCATGCTCCTCCACAGTTAGCTGTTGGAAGACAAGAGAAGATCAAACTAACAGAGCAAAGATAATAGCAGAAGGTTTAGATGCATTATCTAAACACTGAAGAATGTGAGAGACTCTCTGAAGCTCTTCACGGTTATCTCTCTGTCAGGCCCGGTCCTCTCTTTAACGGTGATTCATGTCACTTCACGAGAACAGCAAGCTGGCTGAGACGGAGAGGTGGCTAACGATGGCTAACACTGTGAACTGGGTAAATGTACAACGCATAAGGCTGCAAGTGTTTTCATTAATTAGTGAGCAACATCCATTAGCATAAGTAAATGTCTGAATGAAAACACAAAGACAGGAATAACAGACAGACCAATAGACAGTGACCAAGGAAACAGACAGTCAAACAAACACATGCAGTGAGACACTTAGACCCTCTCTGTGTGCCTGTGGCTGTCCAAGCAGTTGGAATAAATTGACTGGCTCATTAAGATTTATGTCCGCTATCCAAAACCATCTCATTTCCTCTATGCTTTACATTTATCAAAATGTCAGTTTGCTGTAATGTAGCCTGCTGCTTCATAATTCACTTCAATTCTGAACTGCCATTGGAAAGCTGTAATACACAGCAGTAAATGCGCTGAGGGCTCCAGTGCCTTTTGGACAAATGGTGTTAAGTATCACTGACGAAATTAGGATGGCATCAGAGATCCATGCAGGGCAGGCTGCATGTTAAGTGAAAGGCTTTCTTGTCTCTGTATTCTCAGAAGTGAGGACATGGTGTGTTCACTGTCTGGTTTCTGGCTTCTTAAAGCAATACTAAATGGAATATTTCAGCGTTTACAGTAGCACGACTTTGCCACAATCAGCATTTTGCTCATTGTACAGAGCAGCAAAAGCTACAACTAGATCTTCCCCCCAGGCATCTGAACAGCACCGCAGAAATTAGATGAATGTCTTTGGACAAAGTGTGCCAGTTGGCAGAGAAAATAGAAGACAATGAACTGCAGTGATTGCTGTTGCATTTGCTTACTCAATTCCACTTTGTCTACAGTGATTTACTTGTGTTGCATGCTGCCTCCCAAGAGTTCCAGAGGAGCCAGAAAATGAAAAGAAACCTTTTACTGTACTGCACTCCCCTGCTGTATGATAGGTTACTTACTATGGAGTTTTTTGGTGCAGCAACACCCCCCTCATAGTTCATTGTTTAAAGGCAAATGTACAAATGTAAATGACTGCCCACTTGTTTGCCTTTGAAGACACTGGGAAAGTTAAAGAGAGACTTTTGGCAGAAAAAAAGGGAGAACTAATGGATGAATCTTTCTAAATGTAATTTCACTGTAGATGGTAAATATTGCTAGATCTTCTTGCCTTTCACGCTTACTATAGAACTGATTTGGTTCATTCAAATTTATGGTGAGCTAAAATGAATGTTTCCAAAGAAGAAGTGCATTGTCTAGAGAGTAATTCAGGAAAGCATAGCATAGAAATAGCATCTTTGGGGTATAAATACCAACCTATGCTCTCATTATCTATTACTCTGTCTACGAGAGACTATCTAGCACTTTGATCTTGATGTTATTTCCAGAGTTTTCATGTTCATTATTTTTAGTGCGTTTTTTAAACAGCTATTGAAAAAACTGCCACTGAATTTGGTAAACACATTTATGTCTCCCTCAGGATAGCATCTTAGTGATCTCTTAATTGAGTTTTCTTGTAAACAAATGCACGTTGTTGCCATTATGGCCTAAAATACATTTTATCATATAGTTTTACCCTTAGACTGTACATAAAAAATTGACATAGCCACTTTGATGTCCTCTGTTGGTTTTTATAATTACAGTTTGGCATTTAGCAGTTTTAAAGTTTTTTTGTTTTTGTTTTTTTGCTTTTTTAATTTGTTTTCCACTTTTGTAAGCTAGCACCAACAAAGGGACGCTAGCTTGATTAGTATGTTTGATCCTTAATTCTCTGCGACAGCAAATGGGATGCTAATTTGGGATACTGAAAAAGATGGCTGGAAAAACGGAACTATTTTAGGTAAAATGAACACAGATTGTCATTCAAAACAGCCACAGCCATTAATTCTATATAATATAACCCTATTATATAACCCTTCTATAAATAGGTGGGTAATAACATATAAAAATGTATCCCATCTTGTTTTCATGATGAGAAAACCAGAGAAAAGAACAGACCCAAAACATGTTGTACCTTTATATAACCAGGGCCATTTATGCAATAAATGGGCCTTTTAACATGGGAGTCTTAGGGAATTGACTTGCTTCTGGAGTCAGCACGAAGTGGCCATTTAATGGACTGTAGTTTCTTTTGATAAAACTTTAAAACTTTAGAGCCATGAAAATAGTTTTT
>VOQK01032656.1:7350-17480 GCA_015052645.1 Benitochromis conjunctus
GTGAAATCTAGAACATCCAGACTCAGCAACTCCTTCCCCACCGCTATCAGACTCCTGAACATCTGACCTACCTCAACAGCAATTTTGCACATCAGATCACTTTGCACACCAAGTTCATTTTTGCACATTTCTTCACTTAATTACTTGTACTTACTTATTTATCTTCATTATTTATCTCCTTATTTATCTGATTTTATCTTGTTCTTAATCTCTTACCTAACTTGGCATTTGTGTATGGACAGCAAAGGAAGAATTTCATTGCACAGAGAAATGCTATTTCTTCTGTACACATCACAATAAACGCTTTGAATCTTTGAATCTTAATCTTACACCGGTGTGTACACTGAATACACCAAATCATTCACATGAAAGCCAAAGTGCAGAACTGTTGAAAGTTCACACAGAAGATGCTTTATGGTGCATTTCTTAAAATAAGTTTCAAAGTTTGAAAGCTGAACATCTTTAAAATGTACATTAGAAGCAACTGACAAATCAGCAAATAATCTGAATGAATATTGAAAGCTGATATTCTTTAAATCACTTGAAGAGTGGTATTATGTATTTTAAAGATGTAAACTGAAGAATCTCAAATGAAAAACCAGAATATTTGCAGAATATCTGATGTGTGTGTGAGTACCAGTGTGTGAGTGGCATACGGAGAAACAGAGGAAATCAAATGAGCGGGTATAATAGTTTTTAATGTTTAACTGGTTTGTGTGTTTCATTTTCAGATGTTAGTGGGAAGATAAACAATACAGACTAAAAACAGAGACACTAAATTGGGTTAGATGTGGGAAAATTGACCACAAACAGATAAATGGTGTCAGTCCAGATTTGAACCACCTATCTGATGAAGACAAATCCACCAATGAAAAATAAGCCTGAAGTTAAGGTGCCAATCAGAATGCTTGCCTTGCTGCCCCTGTTGAAAAATTACTTCTAAAGCCAAGTTCATAACTCCTATCAAAATCATCTTTGAGCTGTGAGGGTCTCGAGGACTTGTTCACAAATGGACTTGTTCTTGGTCTTCTCACTCTACGTGTAGTCTGAAAAAAAAAGCATATTAGTGAAGTTTGCAGGTATATCAGCACGAGACATTCTTACACAGAAGAGATTGTTAAATCCTCTGATTCAGTGAACCATAATTGGTCCAAGCTGTTTGGATAAATATAGTAAGTTGGTCTATGTCCATTTATTCACACGTTTTCTTAAGTGCTTATCCAGTTCAGGATCACAGTGGGACTGGAGCGGGATATGGTAAATAAACAAACCTCACAAAAGTTAGCAATAAACCTGCATTCATGCACGTTGTCGTCCACAGGATGAGAAAATGATGCACATAAGACCAGATGTCTGTTATCATGTACTGTTTACATTAGCATTACATTAGCATTCCCCACATAGCGATCAGATGCTGTACAGTACAATCCTACTGACACAGGAGAGGGATAACTATGGCTATTCAACATCATTACACACTGAAGCTGCATGATGCAGATGAAATGACTAAATCCTCTTCTTTTGTGGTTTATTGTCTTTAAACCAGCAGACAAAGCTGATGGAATTCAGAAGAAGTTGGGGAAGAAATATTTAAGGCCGTGTACTGAAAAGGTATTTTTTCTTGTTATCATGAGACATTTGGAGTGACAGCTTCTACAACTCAGTTTTTGGTTGTGCTTAAGTAAAGCTGACAGTCTAAGAAGTCACGGTGTTGATATTTGACAGAATATCATGGTCTCAGTCCACAGTGTGCCAATCATGGTCACACACTGCACGTGGTTTTACATCAATCAATACACTGATCAAAAACTTTGAAATATTTATTTTTGTTTGGAGATGTGTTATAATGGAGGGGTTACCTAGCAGCATCGGAGCAGAAGCCAGAGGGGGCTGCAGTGACGTGCCCGCAGGCTCTGCCGACAGCCAGCTGTGCCAGAGTGGACCAAGCCCCAGGCCCAGAGGCCTGAGGGCCCCCCACCCCCCCAGAAGGGGCCCGACCGAGCCACAGGCTCTTTCTAGATGGGTCCCGGTGTCATCTTGCCTGTCTCATACATGGTCCTGACATTTCATGTGCCAATGTAGGGTCTCCTGGTTGAAAGAAGAATCAGTTCGGTGGCTTCCTTTCGACTTTCACCACCTAGCCTCATTCATCCCTGACCTGTCGGGGGTCCTCCATCTTCCAGAAAGTTAGTCTCTGTTTTTCTTTTTGGTGTTTCTGTAGCAGTTAAGATTATTCCTTTTTCATCCGGGCTTGGGACCGGCAATGGTGGAGTTGTTGTTTTGAGAAGCTTCTTATAAAATCTATAAAGTGCCTGTTCATTTTCATTTAAATTAGTTTTACATGAATGTTAGATATAATTTTTTTTAGATATAATTTTATTTCGAACATGCAAATGTAATTAAAATAATAACAGAAAACAACAACAACAAAAAAACACAACCCCCCCCCCAAAAAACTTAAAAAATCATCAAGTTTTCATGTATATATCTATGTCTACAGAATGCATGTGCTCGAAAAGGAGTAGGATGAAGTTTACACTTTTCTTATTCCTACAAATTTCATTGCTTACAAATCCATATCCAGGAATCAACATTATTTGATCAGATATGGTTAGCTATGTACAAGTCTAACACATTGAACATACACAAATAAAACCGTTTAAAAACCATTTTCAGCACGTAAACCAGCTTGTTGCTGTTTCATTTGTGATCTTTTAATGCTTACTGCACGTCTACATTATAGACATTTTAGTTACCTATTTATGAGGCTGGGCTTCTCGACTGTTCTTTGTAAGTGTATGCAAACAGCCCATGGAGCATGCTGTAGTTTCTTTTTTAATTTGACAGACTGAACATAGGAGGTATCTGCTTTTGACTATGCAACGTTTAATCTGATCCAGTTTCTACCTGTATCTACTGTTTCAAGATTTAACTGAAGTTTGCTAAAATATAATTGTCAGTGTTTATCGCAGCTCTCAGAGGGCAAAGGAATGAAACAGACTTGTCAAAATCTCTTTGATTAGATGCACAATGCGAAAGTCATCATTCTCTTAACAAATAAAACTGTAATGGCAAACACCTGTACTTATTTCTGAGACAAAACTTTATTCTTCAAATGTTTTAATTTTTAGAAACTGTAGGCTGAAACTGTAACCTGACGTGACGGTCAACAGAAAGCAAATATACTTATTTACTTTGTGTTGACCATAACCTCAAAACTATACTCAATTAATGTCTTTATCCTGTGGAGGCTGTGCACATGATCACCTCAGTCAGTGCTAGCTAACAAGGTTGACTCACAGTCTCCATGGTTACATCACATTATATGTACATTATTACATGTAAACAGCATCCAAAGATACCACCATAGCTCTCTGCAGCTGTAACAGTTTCACTGTTTGCAAATCATTGCATATTTTTGATAGTTATGAAGGCTGAATATGTTTTAAGGTAATGCTAGGCGGTTGCCATGGTGTTTGCTGTTTTTTGGGTGGACGGCGTGTCCGATTCCTGTTGTTAGCTGTCCACCGTAGGAGGTCTGCATCCCATTTCAAAGTGCCGACAGTCTGCCTTTACTCGGATTCAAGCCCCACTTTGTCCTTTAAGAAAAGGCCTTTTATAGCCGTTGGTGATACACACGCTCACACACATATATACAAAGCACTTGGCCTCACCATGACAATGGAACTTTACTAAAACCTTTAGAGTATCTGATATAAAATAGAAAAATGAAGCAACTACAGGTTTAATGATAAAGACCGGGGGTCTTTAGTTAATGTTTTACAGTCCTGAATGACTCCTTGCACATTCATATAATTTATTGAGGTGGAGTTTAGAATGCACTTTATATTCAGACTGTTAATGTTAAGTTTTTTAGATTGTTACCTTCAATAATGTCATGAATAAGGTTTACTTGGTTGAGGTTTGATGGAACAGGTGCACGATACAGTCAAAGACAGACCTGAATACACACAGACATTTGCTCATTTGCAAGAATCCTACTTTGATTTTTGTTTACGTTCATATTCTTTTAACCAAATATTGAATACAATTATGATAGACAGGATACCTGGCCGGGGTGTACATTGCCTAAAACTCAAGGATCCCAGGACAGAGCCCTGCCCCACCATGACCCTGGGTGGATACGTGGTTATAAAATGAAAGGACTGATATTGAATATGAATATTACATACAAACTGAATTATAATACAAATTCCTAGATATTTGTTAAATCCAGCAAGAGTAATATGGATTACATACTGTATGTCTGAATTGTTAACCCTAACCCTAGCTCAATAAACAACAATGCCCTGGACTGTCAGGATTATTACATCCTGTGAACATAAGGAACTTGGATCACAGTTTCAAGTATAAAAAACAAGAAAAAGACAAATGGAGCAAAAAAGAAAAAATCAAAACAGAAAAAAAGCTTAAATTGTGAGGTCATTTTCTTCCCAACTGACAAGAAAAATACTTGAAAAATACTTAATACTAAAAATAAGTATTGTTCCTAATTCCAATATGATTCTTCAAAGCTCCTGATTTGAAATACTGGACTTTAAAATTGACCTCATGAAAGATAATAATTCACTGTGGCACAATGTCAGAATAATTCTGACTATAAAATCACTGTATTAATCTGAATCTGCTTTCTCAAATGTACTGTGGATAAATTCTACAGGTAACTCACTGTGGGAAAGCTGTGTTACTGAAATGAAAACATCTGTGACACATGCAACATATTCACAGAGGAAGAGGACACAAAGGGAGGACATGCAGATGCTGTGTTAACATCAAAAATCCAAATCTTTAGTCAAAAACAGGCAGTGGTTACAAACAGAAAGATAAGCAATCCATTAAACAGTCTACAAAGAATTCAAACGACAGTAAAGAATAACTGGCCACTGAAAAACTTAACACACGATGTGGGATGGAGCGAAGAGAAGCAGCTGTTTTCAAACTCAATTACAAAGGAAAAAACTGGTAAAGGCAGAATGCAAACTGAGCAGAATACAGAAAGAGCAGAGATTACAAAATAAATCAGGAAATGACTTCAAACTTACTGAGAGTAAGGCCTCTGTCTCATACATGGTGAGTGGGCATGGTAATTCAAAAGCTGGCTCTACCTTGACTACTTAAATATTTTATAAAGTCACTGAGTCGACAATTTCTAAAGTTTTTTTCTTAATTGAAGTTAGAGTGTGGCTGGTAAAGATGAAAACACATACAGAATGTAAACTGTCTGAGTTTGGTGAACTTTGTTAGTAACAAATGACGCCCCCCCAAAAAAAAGACAAAACACACAAACATACTAATGATATTCATAAATAATTAAAAAGCATCTACACATTGTGGTCATGGATTTTTACAGTCTTAGTTTTCATCTATCACAGGGAGGTCCTGAGGTGGGCGGGGCTGTCTCTGGTGGTGAAACATCACAGTGCACTGGCGTGGTTTCCTTTCCAGCTGTTTGACATTTGACACGTCAACACTGAAGGGAACAAGAAGAAACAGTGTTAGGTCAGGTGACCACATGGTGTCTGAAATAACTGGCAGGAAGTAACCAGTAGTTAGAAAGTGGATGGCATGTGTTTAGAGTGACTGCATTATTAGTTAGGTAACTATACTTACCAATCACAGAAGCAGACAGACCAACAAGAATCAGACGCTGAATGTTACAGGAACACGCTCATCTGTGGCGATCACTGAGTGCTGCTGTGCTCTTGTGTTGAAGCTGGCTGGTTGGACAGTCTCACAGCGATATCCTGCCCATCTGTGGAAGAGTTTGAAAACACACATGCAATGATTTGTTTGAATTATGGTCAAAGTTGGATGTTAATTTTTGTCCTTTAAAAACGTTTGTGTATTTGAAAGTAATTAAGTAATTTAAGGCTAAAATGGCTCAGATCGTCTCTCTAAGAGTATCTCATTATTTGAAAGTGGAGACAAGTTTATCCACTGATCCACTTCACTTTACCTGGATGTTTTCTTTGAAGCAGGATGAATACTGCTCTCTCTCTCAATCCTGTTGTAGCTTAGCAGATCAGGTGGCTCTGAGGTTACAGTCAACATCTGCAGCAAGAGACGAGAAATTCAAATCAGTTTTCTCCATGTTCAGAAAAACTCTCCTGAAATGACCAGCAAATAAATGTTATTAAAGATTTACACACTTCATTAGGCAACAGTGAAAACATCTGCCTTTTATTCCATTTGTCCATTCCTGCTCAGAACATCAGGCAACAAAAATCACAGTAAAATGTAAAGAACACACTATGTACAACACGTGGCTGTATAAAGAACATTTAATTCTACAACTTACAACTATTTCTTTTTTTTAGCTGTGGATGGTTTATCTGCTGCCTCTGATGAGAGATCAGATCAGAATGGTAATTTTCTCTGCTTTGCCTCACATCTGCAGAGCCTCTGTCGAGAAAACAATATCTGTAAGTATAGAAGATGTAAAATATACATTTCATAACGCAGCATGGGACTTGTGCCCTTTATGACTCTGGTAGGTCTTCTGAGGAAACACTACAGCAGGGGTCTCCAACTCCAGGCCTCGAGGGCCGGTGTCCTGCAGGTTTTAGATGTGTCCTTGATCCACCACAGCTGATTTAAATGGTTAAATGACCTCCTCAACATGTCTTGAAGTTCTCCAGAGGCCTGCTAATGAACTAATCCTTTGATTCAGGTGTGCTGACCCACTGTGTTATCTAAAACCTGCAGGACGCCGGCCCTCGAGGCCTGGAGTTGGAGACCCCTGCACTACAGTCTCTCACACCATCACCATCTGTGAGCTGCTGCTCTACCAGGATGTAGAAAATCACACACAGAAGTGAAGAATATTCCTACCATTAAACATTAGAGCTTTATTGCAATGTGTGTGAATGAGAGGGAGATAGGTACTGTATAATAGTGAAGATGCAAGGAGTGGAGGTAGTGACAGTAGATAAGTTTAAATACCTGGAATCAGCCATAAAATCACTCCGTACAATGGGCATTAACAGCAGCAATCAACCCCATAGATAAGGGCTGGCAGGGGCCTTCTACACCTGCTAGTTTGTTCAGAAGGTTGTTATCATCCATTCTGATGGAGGATCACTAACAGGAGGATGGGAAGACACTCATTGGATTCTGGTGGATATGGCAGTGTTTACACTTAAAACCATTTAAATGGACAGCATTTATATGCATTATAATAAGTCAGCGAGTGTCAATAATGTTAATGTGGTTGTGTGGAGTAATACAGCCAGTGCTGATATAACAGCTTTGAGTTGCATTTGTAGATATTATTATGTGTTTTACTGTCTTTATGGTGCTGGCTTAAAGTTACGGTGTAAAGGTTACTCATACTGACCCAGGGTCAGCATAAAATAAAATTCTACCTGTCTGAACAAAATCTGTCTCCTTTAATCAGCAGGAAAGAGCATCAACAAACCTCAGGATGCAGGTTTATTGACCCTCTTAACTGCTGGGACACCTGTTACACCTGAGCATCAGTTAGAAACTCACAGTAACGTTTACATTATGCAAAGACTGCCTGTAAACGATCAGTGACTTGGATTAGCAACAAACATTTGCTGTCCTTAACTTTAAACAGTACCTGTCTGTCTTTATGTCTGCGCTCAACCATTTATAATCAGGTTTGAGTCAGGCTGGATCGGCTGAATCTCTTATTTGTAAATATCAGTTTTGTTTTTTCAGTTGTGGGAAAAATACTCAATAGTGGCATTTCAGAATTGTTAAAATGAAGGTGGTGAGGAGATGTATTGGATTAATCAATGGCCAAAGTTCTTTTACTCTCTCATGGTGCTGTGTCGGTGACCCAGTGTTTTGTGTTTATCATTATTATTATCTTATGTTCTTGTTCATTCTGATTATGTAATCTGTTAAGATTTGCTAGTTGTCAGGTTTCGGTTCTGCATTCCCTCTGTTCCAGTTCCAAGTCTGTCTTGTCATGTGTGTTGAGTTCCTGTTTTATTTTGAAGGTCTGTGTCTCATGTCAGTGTTTCTAGTTTTGCTTTCCTTGTCTGTTAGCTCTGATTTCTCCCAGCTGTGTTTCCCTCCTGTCGCTCATTCACTCGTTATGCCTCAGTGTATTTAATCCTGTGTTTTCCTGGCTCTGTTTGAGTGTATTCCTCCATCTGTGTGTCCCGGATTCCTGTCCGAGGCAATTCACAGCAGGCGGGTTACCATTTTCACCAGGGCCAGTAAATCTCTGGGACTCATGTATCCACTGAATTATTCCAGGCCCAGGGCATGACAGGGGTGGCACGATGGAACCAAAGACTGGTGGACCTTAAGCAGCCAGGTGTCATTCTCCCTTCTGTTTTTGATCCAGCTCTAGTGGTGGAGTTGAATGCAGCCTCCAGGAGAGTGACCAGTCAGGAGAAGTACCTCTCACTTCACCTCTCTGACAGAGACACTGGAGAGAGATTTGGACTTGAATACAGAAAGCCAGGCTGCCGTCCAGTCCCTTTGAACTGGGATAAACACAAAACCCAGAAGAAAGATGAACCGGCTGCCCTTCAGCCCTCATCCTCTGTACAAAAACCTGTGACTGCCCATCTTCAGGTTCCAGCAGTGGGACCCTCCTCCAGCTGGGCACCGCTAGGCATGGCATCCCCTGCACCAGCACCACCTGTCACCCACACGTTCTCTGCTGGTGCACTTTGAAAGCAGGAGATACAATCAGAAGACAGGAGGAGGAGGAGGAGGAGGAGGAGGAGGAGGAGGTGGTGGTGGTGGACCACGACCCATGAAAGAGGCAATAGACTTGTTGCAAAAGCACCATGGGAAGAAAGAACCATGAAAGAATAAAGTTACGTTGAAACCAAGCACACCATTGTTTTTCTTGTGACATTACCAATAAGTTTGATGTATCACATGACCCTCTTCCTATTGAAAAAAACTAAAGTTGTATCCAAGATGGCCAACTTCTAAATGGTCACCACCCGTCTTGAGGAGTTTGCCCCCTCACATATACTAATGTGCCACAAACAGGACTTTAATATTGCCAACCATTCCCATTTTATTAAGGTGTATCCATACAGTATAAATGGCCCACCCTGTACATCAAAGTTATGCTGCTGAGGGAATCGCTAACTCTAAAATGCCGTTTGAAGAATTTGTTCAGACAGAATTTTTCCAAAGGGAACTGGATGCTACCAAGAAGAAGGCTGAGGAAAGGATGGAGGAAAAAGAGGAAAAGGCCAGAATCCCAGCTTCCCTGGAGTGGCATGGAAACATATCTACTGCCCTTTAAAAGTGTACTCTCTATACAGAGACAAAGGCATGGCCAAGAAGATGACCTGGAAGGAGTTTCAGGAGTCTCCTTTCTATGAGGCAGAGAGACACAGATGGGTGGAAGAAAAAAGCTAATGAGGACGAAACAGTTGATATTGTACATAAGACAATTTTGTTCTAGTTGTGAATGTTTCTTTTGTTTATATAACTAAAAGCAGATTGTAAATGAAAAAATGTAACTAAATAGTTTTCTGCAGAAATATCAACACAGCTCTCTTCTTTATTACCTCTTAGAGTTCACCTATATGTTTATATATCTGTGTATGCTCACCATCAGGTAATCGGTTTTAAAAAGTTGTGAGTGCTGGTCTTAAAGCTTATATATATCTAAATCACTTCACGTAATGATAATAATCCATCCTTTCTCTAAAGGGGTCTCACAGCTTTTATCTTTATAATCTTTCTGTTTGATTGATATTATTAGAAACATGACTGCTTGTCTTTTATCTGTGTGACTGTACAGCCTGTTTCAGACATGACTATCAGACAATGTCTGAAGTTATCTTTAATACATGCAGCACACAGCTGCAGATAGTCCACACACTTTCTCACTTCTGCTGATAAGATTCAGATTTTTGGTTTTGTTGCTTGCTGGCTTGAAGGTTATCTACACAAACAGTTCAATAAGGAGAGATCATGTGGAAAAACTGAACAGGATTTATTGACATACGGAAATAAATGTAACTGTTTGGCAGTTAGACACCAATGACCCATCATAGCAGAGGGAAACCCAGCAGTGACAGGATGTTGCACAACCCCCACCCCAGAGTCAACATGCTGATAGTGATGAAGATGAAGATGGAGGCTGGGACGGGGTTCTGAGT
>VOQK01032659.1:13220-23662 GCA_015052645.1 Benitochromis conjunctus
ATCAATTTGCATATATACGAGTTTTAATTTGATTTATATTTGCATTTAATATTTTTATTTATTTATTTTCCAATTTATTGCTTAGAAATGCTACTTATTTTGTATTTTCAGCAGATAAAAAAAATCTCACGTATTAAATATGATACACTAGTCTTCAGTTATTCCTCACCTGGAAGTCGCTGGCTTTGTTGTAGTGCCTGTTGAGAGCCCTGAAAAGTTCCGATTCTCTCCCCACAGTCAGACCCCTCACGTCTGCCACTCCTTCGATGAGAGCGTGTCGAGCAAACTTCTCCATCTGGATGTAGTAAAACTCCCTGAAGTTACTGAACCACTTGATGAGCTGAGAGGTGATGGAGCGCGTGAACTGAGGAGGAAAGAAAGGTAAGTGAGCTTGTGAAATGTGGTGATAAACATTGTTTTCTGATCTGTATGTTTTACAGTGCACACTACAATATGTGAAGCAAATAAAATGACCCATGAAACTATTTTACCGTGTTCTGTTTTTGTTTTTTTTAAACACACTGTACATTTTATGATAATGTCTTTGTGGATTAGAAGTAATAATAAACCCAGAGGTTACAGAGGACTCTTTGTATGTTTTCAGGTTGAGAGTTTTCTCCTAAAATGAAAAGCAGCATCACTGTTGATCAAATGCAAAATAAAAGAAATTGTATAAATCTGTAAATTCACTACATGTAAGATGTATATTCTATTCTGTGGGAGGAACGATAATACGACGCATACAAGAATCCAACTTGCAAGCCGTCTCTCACCTGTACATCGTGGAAACACATCTTCAGCACAAGTGAACTCGGGTAGCGAGTGTAGAAAAACATAAGCTTTGCTTTCTTCAGATGGTTTGTGGTCAGACCCTCCTAAATTTCACCAGCGTTAAGGACAAAACACGCAAAAACGAGATTTTCTCTCCAAAACAGATTCATTTATAGCAAGGGATGAAAAGGTTTATTCCACAATGGGTAGGTTTTTATCTTTTTCTTTAGAGGGGGTGGCTGGGAATCAGGAGGTTCAGCAGATCTACTAAGTACATAAAGTTTATTTTTAAGCCCCTTTTAAGACGAAGCCAATCACAAAGTGTTTTAAAGAGGTATTAAAAACAGGGTCACCTACCAGTTGGAAGGTCAGTGGTTCAATCCTCAAGTCCACATTGCCTCAGTGTATTTGGTTAACATACTGAATCCCAAATTGCATCGATGTGTGTGTGCTTGATAGAAAGTATTTAAATGAGACTTATAGTACTTACACTAAAGATGTTAAAGATGTCTGCGTGAGATGCTACAGTATTCAGATATATTGGAGGTGTTCTGTCACTGCCCAGTGCTACTTAAAGCCACAGGTAAACACAAGAAATTAGAAAGGATACATTCAGCATGTACAGGTTGCTTTTCACCAGGCTATCAGACTCTGTCTTCACATGAGGGAGATGGATGCTTTCTAAAAGCACCGGATCTGCCGACACAGCGTGAGTCTGCGGGCTTCTCACAGATCTGGAGTTTACCTTTGATCTCACTGTGACTGACTTCCAGTGCTCTTCCGAGCATCTGTCCTGTAGGCTCCTGAGAGCACGATGGTGATCCGTACGGTGATTCTTCTCTAATGCTTGAGATTCCTGCAGAGCGGAGTCATTGCTGAAGAAAGTTGGCGATTTTGGATGATGGTGAGCTGTCAACCTGGATCTTTCCAGTTCGTGTTTTTGCACAACCAAAGACAGAGCTTCTGTTTGAATATCTGGGATTTGCACCTCTGGAGACCCACAACATGGAAGTCTTAACTTATCATCATCACTGCTCACCGATGGCCGAAGAGGCATATCAGTCTCTACATTTTCCACGTCGTATGGCGATGCCTGTAAAAGCGGCACGGTTTTGAAAATGGAGTCAACGCTCTTGCTGACAACTCTGGACAGCTCGTACTTCAACACATCTGCCATCAGCTTTATTCTGCCCGGTTTGGATTGGAAGTAGTTCATCAACTTAACCTTCTTCCATCCTTGATATTTTAGACTCGAACTGCTCTCAAACTCACTGTACAAATCTGTAAACGCCTCACCAGGAGATGTTTTGATGGGATCATGGTCTTCACTCACTCCATCCAAGTGAGTCACCCTTGTTCTCAGCTGCCTGGGGTGCTGATGCTGGTTCTCCAGCTGCGTTCTTGTTACCTGGCTTTGAGCCATGCTTTCCATGTTTTTCTTAAGGAAAGGCGCTTCTTGGATCTTTTCGTCATCGTGGATGCAGTCGGTCTCTTCACGCTCGTTTGTTTTCACTTCTGTGTCGTACATATGAGGAGGGCTGGTCATACCTTTGATTATATTTTCTACTCTCGCACGCTTTGCTTGATGGCCTCTGTTCAGGTTCCAGTCATGGTGACCATAAGAAGTGGGTGCAGGTGACGGGTGTCTTCTCATGGATAAATGTCCACTGGTGATGCCTCTGGATGAAGTGAAATCCAGCTGACTGGAATACATCAAACCAGCATCTACACTGCTATAATAAGCACTATCTGGTAGCGTTTTCATGTTCTCACCTTCTCTGTGTAAGGTCAAAGAAACACCTGATGAATCTGAGTTTGATGGCATGAGGTCAGGCTGAAAAGAGGAGAGATGCTCTGCAGCACAGCCATCCAGGCAGATGTTGCTGGAGGAATACATGGCTTTGCTCCAAACACTCTGATTCATCCTGGTAGGGTTAAAAAGACAGAAGTAGAAAAAACACTTATGAATAATAAAATGCAAGTAATAGTAACAGGAAAGAGAAATTGGTACAGCTAGTAGAGACATCATTCTCACATACATATGGTATCCCTTTTTAGGCTGTAGATTACCTTACAATTTTCTCCCAAAAAATGTGTCTATTTAATTGAAATCAAACTAAATAAGTAAAGATACAAACAGATATTAAAGTATCAATATGGCATCATTTTTTTACTCGATATGCAGTATAAAACTTACCTGTCTTAGTCTCCAAAGGGCTCAGAGGAAGGGTGCAGGTCTGGGACCTGCAGGAGGAGACTCGGTTATTTGTAGTGGTGCAGCAGAGAGCGCTCCAGAAAGCAGGAGGTGTGTTCTAATATGTCAGCCTATCCCGTCCCGTAACCTACCACATTATTAATAACTATATGAATCAATTATTACTTCTTTATGAGTTTATTTATTGTGTCTGTTTTCTTGTTTCTCAAACACCGTGGTCTGCCTGCATAATGTGTTATCAATTATTATTTGCTTTAAAAGTATAATATCCAGACATGGTACAGTCCTGTTAATAATACATAATTTCATTATGTTATTATAGGAAAAGCTAAATTTATTTCATTTTAATCACGATATTTAAAGGATTAAAGTTCATGTTGAGGCGTACTATGACCGGAGTGTGAGTAATATCGAGTCTGCTCCCACCGCCTGCTACGGTGGACCCCTCCCGTCCAGCCGCAGTGGTTCCTCCCATTCTGAGGGTTCTAGTGGGCTTCCGTACCGTCGCTTCAACCGCTGTCAGGACCAGGCAGGCACTCCCCGGCCACGCTATGTTATCGCGATCTCCGCGTGTTTACCGGACGCTGTGCCGCTCTCTGTCAGCGGCTCGTCAGGTAGGCTGGGGAGAAATAGCCAAACGAGTCTGTGTTTTAAAAGCGCTTCGAGAAGTTACAACATGGCTAGCTTGTTAGCTCGTGAAAGCAAGGCCCTCGTTACCAGGGACAGACCTGCATGCACACTGTCAGAGAGGCAGCACAAGTTTGTGAAGAGGTCCAGCACAGCCACTCATTCACTGTCCCGCTAACTGTTTTGTTTCTTGGTAGTTTTGAAAACCCAGCGGTTGCTGTACACTGCTATGTGTGGCAGGCACAGTCTGAAATAGGATGATGTTTGTGTGTAGAAATAGCCCGTGTCAGACGTGTGTAACAGATAGCATAGCTTTCCCTTCACATGTCCAGCAATGCGTGTAGATGCATGAGTTGAAATATGAGCTGGATGGTACTGTCTCCTCAGAGTTGAACTGTACTTCTCATGAGTGTGTTGTTAGTGGGTTCAGTCTGTAGAGCTGTGCTGATAATGGGTATCTTGGTTATCCTTATCGGTCCTTATCAGGTTGTCAGTTACTTGGATAAAAGCAGTGGAGTGTAGATCGAAGGTTGGCATTTTCTCTGAAGCCTCAAAAAAGGTGTGGACTCCTCTTTAAGTCATGTTGGTGGCTTTGTGATGACACAGTTGTGCTGCATGCTTATTTAATACTGCACACACATCAGCTGGATGTTTATAATAGCACAGATATTTAGGCTCTCGTCGACTTTTTTAAATGATACTGGGCTGTGGGAAAAGAAGTTACCCTGCAGATGGAATTAACAAATGTTTATTTGTTGTGTTACAATATTTTTGTGTCTAAAGATGACATTAGGGCAGTTTAGTTCATGAGGCAATAAATACAGTATTCATACATACAGAATACATGTCCGGTCAGAATTTCACAATCAGTACATCCCACGTTTACAAGTAGGGCTCTGATGAATTGGTGTTTCATTAGTCGAGCTAAGTTAAAGTTACACGATTAAAGGTACGGTGTGGAAAATTTCACCACTAGATGTCAGAAGATTGAAGAAGACACAAAACAGGCTAGCGTACTTCTAGTGCCGGTTGCATAAAATCTGTGCCATATGAAATACTCCATATGTTATTTTTATTGGAAAAACACTGAGGGGTGGGGGGACACTGAAAGCGGTAACACAGGATGAGCTGGCGGTTTATCAAGCTGTTGACACTTGGCTGCGTGCCTGCACATGCTTCCGAGTACTCCGAGTATCGCATCCACTGACAACCCCACCCTGCTCTGGAGAGCCCGGAGTAAGCAAATTTAGGTCTGGGTCACAAGTGACTCCACCAGACAAACATTGCTGTAAAAGCAGTCATAACTAGACAGATCTCTCCTCTAGAAGCCCGTCCCCTAAAATACACAGACGACTCCTATCAGGCAGCAGCGGAGTGGCCTTACAGCAGCCTGTGTTGTCAGCACTGGAAAAATCCTGTGGCTATAGCTGAATGTTAAAAGTATGAAGGATTTTTCAGACTGTTTATTTTCCACTGAGGAAAAGCGAGAGCAGAAATGTAGAATCATCAGAATGAAGGAGAATCAATCATTACAGCACAGTATCCTGATATTTTGCACTGGCAATATCGTATCGATACAAAGAGAACAAATATCGATATTTTATTTAAATAAATTAAAGTGTAAAAGGTGATTCCCACCTCTAGTATTTACAGTATATTTTGTATGTGTGAGACAACTGAATTTTCTCCTGCAGTTTTCCAGTTAACACAAACTCAAATAATTGACGTAAAATGAAGCAAGTTTTAAATTTTCTATACACCCTTAATTGGATAAGTGGTTAAGAATGTGTATGGGTGGGTCAGCGAGTGGGTGGATAACTGCGAAGTTATATCTTCCGGTCAAAAAAAAACAAAACACTAGACGATATTAATAAGCCTCTGTAAAATGTTATCAATTGAAATTAATGAAAACAGTCTGCAGTTTATTTACAATGGAAACAATTCCTAGTTGCAGCTGCTCTAATTAATCTAATTCTTTTTCTTGTGTCTTTACAGCTCAACGATGTGCTGGTCCGACAGAGCGCATCAGGTAAGCGTGCCTCTCAGTGGACGTTTAGGTGGATTTTAGAGCCTGGATTTCAGGCCGCTCTTTTTATTCGGCCTCTCATGAATAACCATGCTCTATTAGCGGGTCGTCTGAAGCAGCATGAGTAATGCTGGCTGAATGGCGAAGATGCCTGAGGAGCCCACAAGTGGTTAACTGCAGCTTTCAGAAAGCTCCACTCATATCTAATGTTAGAGCACGAGGAAAAACGGCAGCAGTTTGTGCTGATTTTCTTTTTTCTTTTGTTTGTTCTCCCCTAAGGCCACGCCGTCTGCAGCCAGAGAGTTTACAGGAAACCTCAGCCGTAAGTTTGTCTCTCCGTGAACACCCTCCCATTCCCAGCATGGACACAAAAATGTCGTCTGCTGTACAGAATAAACCGAAATATTTGATCTTTAAGTGTGGCAGTGCTGCATGTGCTTTTTAACGCCATCACTAACCTCTGAAACGACTCATCAGTTTCTCAGTCTAATATGAGCTAGACCTAATCAAAAAGATATCAGCTGGGTGATAAATAATACCACAAACAGAAGCCCTAAATACATTTGTTTATCTATGTATTTGTTTTTGTTTTTTGCCAATCAAAAGTAAATCCCTTCTTCTTGACATTTAGATGTGATTTTCCATCATCAGCCAATATCTACCAAATAAGATACTTTAAGACATCTGCTCATCACAGTATGTATCAAAGCTGTGTCTTTAACCAATGTCAGCATCATGCTTAGTATCTCCTCTGCATTTAACTGACTGCAAAATGGGTTTTTGTGCTTGCTTGTTTTTTGCACAGGGGATGAAGTGGTCACAGTCAAAACTCCTGCATTTGCAGAATCAGTTACAGAGGGGGATGTGAGGTGGGAGAAAGGTTGGTGTGTATAAATATGCCACAAATACCTGACTGTAAGAATAAGCCGGATGTTGGTGGTAAGTGTTCAACACATGCGATGCACGCTTTCGGATTGATTGGTTTTTTTATTGATTCATTTTTAGCTGTGGGCGACTCCGTGTCAGAGGATGAAGTGGTTTGTGAAATCGAGACTGACAAGGTATGACAGAGGAAACGTGAGACGGCCTTTTCTTTTATGGGAGGGTGTTGTTAAAATGATGACAGACTTCTTTGTTTTGTGCTTCCAGACCTCAGTGCAAGTCCCCGCTCCTGCAGCCGGTGTCATCGAGGAATTGCTGGTGCCTGATGGAGGGAAGGTAGAAGGAGGAACGCCTCTCTTTAAACTCCGGAAAGGAGGTTTGCTTGCTTATTTTCAGTAACTTGAACCCAGTTTACAATACATGGGGAAAAATCAAAGCGTTAACTAACAGAACAGAATGTTTCCTGACATGGATGAATTATTAATGTAAAGTTATGAAAACGGGAAGCAAAATATAATATGGCAATCATTGCACCTATACTATATATTTGTCCTTCTCTAATTCTTTCTTCGCAGCCGTTGCTGCCAAAGCTGCCTCCAAAGCTACAGATGCACCACCTCCAGTAGCCGAAGCCTCTCCTCCACCTGCAGCCCCAGCTGCCACTCCTCCAGCGCCACCACCACAGCCCGCCCAACCTAAGCAAGGTGTGTAGTTGCTGACTGTGTAACCGATGTGTACCTCTGCATCCTTTTAGGTTACAATCATTCATGTTGTCTCTCACGCCCTTGTTTTACAAGAGCTATGTATTAATCAATGATTTTTGTTTAATTATTAAAATATGTCTTCATGTTTTTACTTAGTTTCTGCTGTCAAACCCACTGCTGCACCTCCAGCCCCCACAGCAGCTCCTGCAGCACCAGGAGTGAGAGGAGAAAGCAGGGTAACACACACAACGACATAACATATTCCTCTGTTACATCAGCATCTGTAATAATTTGGCCTCAAAACACAGACGCACAAGTATGGCTGTTGTTTCCTGTGTCCAGGTGAAGATGAACCGCATGAGGCTGAGGATCGCTCAGAGGCTGAAGGAGGCTCAGAACACCTGTGCCATGCTGACCACCTTTAACGAGGTAGACATGAGGTGAGCATCAGTCCAGATTTCTTGAGCCGTACCTAAGGCGCCCGATTTCCATCTTTTTTTTCTCCAACGTTCAAAATTTCAGCAACATTCACGAGCTGAGAAAACTCCACAAGGACGCCTTCTTAAAAAAGCACGACACCAAACTGGGTTTTATGTCGGCGTTTGTTAAGGCTGCTGCACACGCTCTGATCGACCAACCCGCCGTCAACGCTGGTAAGAACGCACAAACATCTCCACTCTCAGAGGCACAGCTCAAGCAGCCAACTTTACTGATTTAAACTTCTCCTTGTTATTTTACAAAATACTTTTGCAGTTATTGATGACACAACCAAAGAGATCGTCTACAGAGATTACGTAGATATTAGCGTCGCCGTGGCCACTCCAAAGGTATGACATTTGAGTCTCTAAAAACTGCTGTTAGATCTCTTGACTCCTTCGATTTTTGCTCCAGCTAACATGGATTTACTTGAATCGGACATCATTGACCAGGTTTGACCTCTCACATTTAGGGGCTCGTTGTACCTGTGATCCGGAACGTTGAGACCATGAACTTCGCTGACATTGAGAAAGCCATTAATGCTCTGGGAGAAAAGGTAAACGATGAGAGACAGCACAGACTTCCTAAACTGATTTGGTTTTGAACCATTTCATTTCACTGGGAAAAGCAGTCTTTTAGATATTTGTTGTTCCTGGACGTTGTGTGCACCCCTGAATAAATGAGAAAATCCTTTGCGTTTTGTTCCTCAGGCTCGTAAAAACGAGCTTGCTGTCGAGGATATGGACGGAGGCACTTTCACCATCAGCAACGGTGGCGTGTTTGGCTCCTTGTTTGGCACACCTATCATTAACCCCCCGCAGTCTGCCATCCTGGGCATGCATGGCATCTTTGACAGACCTGTGGCCGTCAATGGCAAGGTGAGAATCGTGTGCACTGAAATACAGGTCTTCTTTCTTTAAATCATAATCCTAGAATCAATATACAGTTTTTCATATATAATATTTTTAAGACTGCTAACTAAAGTCTGCTTTGGCAGGTTGAGATCCGGCCCATGATGTATGTGGCATTGACATACGATCACCGACTAATTGACGGCAGAGAAGCCGTCACCTTTTTACGCAAGATCAAAGCGGTGGTGGAAGATCCAAGAGTCCTGCTCCTGGGAATGTGACGTTCCCACCACTACATTATTCTTATTTAAAGATACTCAGCTCCATAAAAATGAACTCCACATCACAGAAAACGCACAAAATAGCCTGTACAATTATTGTTTGTTTTTTTTTAATATAAGTGTTGATACTACAGGGCCATACCGGGGTTGTGTTCCAATGCTCATAGCACTTACTTTACAGGTAATGACATGCATTTATCTGTCAAGTTGCCTAAATTGATGAAACTAAAGTTTGCTACTTTGATAAGTAATTCTTTTACTACATTTGAATTAATCAAATGGAAAACAAAACTGGCTTTAACTCCACATAAGCCTGTCTAAAGATGCATTATGAAGCCCTCGGATGGACGAATGAAGTAGTACGCAAACTCACTGTACTCTCATCACAGTTGTATAATCATAAAACAGAATGGCTTTTCCAGACAGCAGCTGCTTGCATAACTTTCCCTCTGCTTGTTAATTAGTGTTCTTGAGCCACTTTTTCCACAGCGAGGCCGAACAGGGATAATTCAGATTATTTCAAGATGTCTGATGTTAACACAGGTTTCACAGATTGCTTTGGTTAGACACTGTAACTGGCAACAGCCTGGGGAAAATGAGTCAGTAACCAGGAAACCAGGTCTTTGTATGGAACTTGTGTACAGCAGCGCTATGCCTTTACGTCCACATCAACTCTCTGTGTTTGACTTGGTTTAATCATATTCCTGCCTGTCCTGTGTTGTATATTGCGATCTAGTATAAACTTGCCTCGCTCACTGTTGTCACGGTTACAAGCTCTGATCCAACTGTTATCAGATTTTAGTAAAACAAACGAACGTTTCACTTTTGTTCAGCAGAAACTGTACAAAACATAAACCTCATGCTTTTTTTTTTTTAATACATATATACACACAATTTGTTACTTTATGAAAAATATGTTTGAAGTAAAGTTCAAAGTGCACAATTTTCAGGTTTTTATGCTGGAACATTCATTTTCATTGTCCGATCTCATTTATGAAATGTTTCTACTTATTTAAAGAAACAATTTCAAACATTAAACCTCTTGAGTTTTATGTACTAAAACATGTCTCACACTTTTCTTCATGTTCATGATGTTGAAAATTATGTTTGTCACATCAGGTTCTGACCATTTGTAACTGTTCTTTTCAAGATAAAATCCCTTGAAAGGTGGGAAATCCTGTTACAGCAGCCAAGACATTAAACACAACCTATAAATAATCTCTGTGTTTATTTGTTTCTAAATTCTTCTTGGACCATCAGGAGCTGAACAGTCAAACCTGGCACACAGGCACATGTTATTACATTGACATAGAAACTACCCATATAAAAGCATTATATTATTTTAATTTTAAAAAAGCAAAATCTAACTTATATCCACAAAAGTGTCATCTACCACCCGTATTTTTTTGTTGATTAAGTATGAGTTTGCCAAACAGCACAAATGTTGACATAAAGGACAATAAAACACTAGAAAGCAGTTCCACGAGTAAAAATTTAGATACAATTTTTAGCTTCATGAGTTAAATACTTGTTAAAATAAATATTTTTGAAAAATTGTCGACCCAATATCAGGCCTTTTTTTTTTTTTTTTTTTTTTAAATTTTAGGA
>VOQK01032659.1:25724-41015 GCA_015052645.1 Benitochromis conjunctus
TTTTAAAGCAGCTTCACTTTTAGTGCCTAAAACTTTGGAACAGTAATGTATGAAAAGTCTCCGCCTTTCCTTCAGCTGCTCCGTCCAGGGATCGCCACAGCTGATCCCTTACTCTCACAGCTCCACATTCCTGCCTTTGCTTCTCTCTCCTGCCTTCTAACACACTTCATGCCTTTGTTGCTCGTGTTCCTAAATGCTTTCACTTTGCAATAATACCGCTTACAGTTGATGGTGAAATATCTAGGAAGGAAGAAATGTCACAAACTGACAGTGGCGTCCTGTTACAACACCACACTTGGATTCAGTGAGCTCTTTAGAACGACCCATTCTTTCACACAGGTTTGCGAACGTAGACTGCAAGGCTGGGTGCTTGAATTCATGTGGAAAAGGACTGAAAACCCCCTTAAATTCAAAGATTAAGAGGTGTGGCCCAGTACTTTAGTCCCTATAGTTTGCATACTGAAGCATACAGATTTGGATTCAGTCTGGATCTGGAAAGAGTAAAAGAAGCACCAACCAAAACAGATGGTGGTTTGCTGATACCTGTAGCTCATCTGGTAGACAAATCTATGGGACTGTTACTCAAAGTTTCTTTGTAACACATGCCTGCTGAAAAACTCATAACTGGAGCACATTTCAGTTAAAGGATCCTAAACTATTCCACAGATTTCTCTCTACAATTTGCTCATTCTCTGATAAAATATATCCAAAAGAATAATTATAATGAAACTGTCAGTTTAAAGAGTGACACATCTTTTGACGACCCATAGTTCGAACAGATGCACACAAAGAACAGATGCAGGCGAGACCGTGCGTCGTGTCATTGTCTCGGCTGTAGCTACATCTGGAGCCACCTGACAGAAACCGATAGCGCTGCTCGATATCACACCTTGAGACAATTCAATTCTGCACACCCTTAATAATAACAGTAATCCTATTCGGCAGGGCCTGCATAAGTAATGCTCTGCATGCATATTCATAAGTGAACCGTTTCCTTTGCGGGCCATTTCATTCAAAGCTAACGAATGTGGCGAAACAACTGGCTCGCATCTGGCCCTATTCTTTGTGTCGCCTCGGTCCTTTGATATGGACCCCAGCTCTTTTCTTCTTCCTCCTCTTGTTCTGTTGTCATACCACAAGATTATTTTGGATGGAGAGAATGAGGCGGAGGAACCCGTGGCCGAGCCACGGACACAGCTCACAGCACTGAGGTCGGTGCAGCTGGTTGATGTCACAGGTTCAAGTGTACACACTGAAGTGGACAGATTCGGGTTTAGCAAAAACTGCTGCTGAAGGACGCAAGGGGGGGAGGGGTGTCATGGACGTCACAGGACGCAGCGATTTGGATGCACCTGCATCAATTATTATATTTTGAAAAAAATGTGCAACTGTGCTTTTAACTGAGAGTTATACTGCAAAAAATTAAGGAACTACTGCATATTAAGGAGAAAATCAAGTATAAACTCCAACAACGTTTATTTAAAGATGTCATCAGCCTGTTAGTAATACTGTGTCTCCACGTCTATGGCAGGTCAGTCAGCTGACTGCAAAAACAGAGACATTAGATTCATGGCTGACAGACAATGTTCTGAAGATATAAGTTTAAACTGGAAACACTGCAAATTACATTTAAAGGCTTACTTCACAGCCCAGACTGTATTTAAAAATGGATGTAGCATCTGTGTGTGTAAAGTAAAGCCACTGTGAAAAGGCTTTAGACTTGCATTTTTTCCTGATATGTCTGCTTCCTGGTCTGTGACTTCAAAAATGCTTTCCTGATATGAACATGTTCTAAGTCACTAGTTTGTTGTCTTTTTGAAGAAAATGTGTTCAAATGATAAAGTTATGGTCGTAATTGGAGGACAAATGAGCTTCATCACATGACAGGAATGTCACGAGCCTACGAGCTCAACGTGTCCATGATCTACTCCTCGTATTCCTGCAACTTGAGATTTCACAATAGCACATCGCTGACCGACAACGGCACAGTGCTTACGTCCATCGTTTATATACAGTCTATCATCCACACAGAAAAAAAACCTCACTGATCTCTGTGCACAAATGAAGACAATAAGAATATTATTGAAAATACTGCGTATACTGTTAAGATGATTCTATCAAACTTGGATTTCTAATTTAAAACAATTTTTATTTAACCCCAGTGCTGTCCAGGTTTTCAAAACCCCAGACAAATGAGTATAAAGGGGTCATTATGTGCTGCTGGTTGTGTCTTTGCAGACTGACCTGTACACTATGGTTGCCGTGCAGTTCTTGTCAAACTTCCTGACCAACCAGTCAAGCTGCCGTTGATCCAGAGGTATGTTAGCTTCCTGCATGTGTGACAACTTCAATTTCCCAATCGCTCATTCACGCAAGAGTGAGCGCTACAGCTTACTGAGTTAACATTCTGTCATAGATTTGTTATTGTCGCTCATGAGTTGTATTATTACATTATCACTGCAGCACGACAAACCGTTAGTCTGACCTTTACAGCCTTCCTGAAGGCAGAGGTGGAGACTTTCATGGTTCCTCCGTTGTCCAACGCCTGGAAGAAATCCATGACGCTTTCATTTTGCTCTTCAAAGAACTTCTGTGGAAAAAAATATATGTATACAGGTCTTGTTTCAAGGTTGGAAACATGTCAAAGATGCTGCTAAGACTTCTGCAGTATGAAATGAAAAAGTGGTACGAATACAGAATAACTAGCACAACTGCAATTTCGTGGATATTCCCATCCTCAGTTTTCTCAGCCCTCTTGACGATGTACCTTAAAGATCCGGAGTGCCGATAAGTTCCTGGTGACGGAGGCCATAGTGTTGTACTGGACACGCAGAGCAGGGCGGGTCACACGGGTTTCTACCAGCAGCTCCACAAAGGTCTCACACACAAACACCCTCTGCACTCATATAGTCACGTACATATTATTATCATCTAATATTATGATTGTGTTTCTAATTACTTTTGGGGGCTTGTGTACAAAAATGGCTTTAAATCCTAAACAGCTACTACAAAATCTTTGTTAAAACCTCAATGAATTAAAGCTGAGTTCTGCACTTCATATTCTCAGGTGAATATTGTTTTGCGGCACTTACAAAAATATCGATCTCCTCCAGTGCTGATTTCACGTTGTTTTTAACCGTTCTGAGCAGCGTGAGGGCTCCGACATTCGTCATGGGGTTGTGAGAGAGCTGAAACGTACATGCACACGCCTAACATGATCTGAAATTCATATGGTGCAATGACGTTAAAATTGTTACGATGAAGTATTCCTGCAGGAGTCTTTTACTCACTTTGAGAACCTCGAGGGATTCGTTGGTGTCCAGGCCCTGGCAGAGCAGCCTTACAGCTTCATCGTCCACACAGTTACTGCCAAGGTCCAGCAGCACAAGTGTGTTATTTTGTTTCAGCGCTTTAGCCAGCAGCTGTGCCTCAGGACGGCCAAATCCACCGTTCGACAGCTGGAGCTGCTTCAGTGTCGAGTTTACCTGAGGAAAGAAAAGGGGGAGAGAAAGTCAGCAATGATAGTTAACAAAACTGAACTCTTTGCTCGAGTGTGTCGTTTTAGTCACCTTCAGACCAGCAATCAGAGCCGCAGCGCCGTCCATGCGAAGGTGATTCCAGCTCAGATTTAGGACTTCAATACCAATGTTATTTGCTAGAAGGAAGTGAAATATTTACAATATCAGTGGGTCACATTTCTCTTTTATAGGTCTGCTTGTTTTTTTAATAATTACTTTATTTTAGAAAGTCTGTACAGCAGCCAATCCAGAGCTTTAAACTGCTGAGACCCAAATCTGAAAATCAGTTGCTGCCCAGCCAAACCTTTACCAGTACATCTGATCATCACACGCCTAAGATGAAGTATTTAGTTCTTTTTGTTTTGTTGATGCATTTTGATCGTCTGATGATTTGCTCCGCTGAGGTTGATTCTTTGGCTCTACTACTACTACCAGACAGCCATTGCTTCAGTTTTACTTCTTCCCCACTACTGACGAGATGTAAGAGGAGTTCAAGACCAAAAACAGTAAAAAAAAAATTAAAAAAAGTGTTATTTTAAAACCCTCTTTTTTTTGTTTTGGTTCTATTTCTTATTTAAATAGGAGCTGTACGTATGTAAATGTATGTAAATATATAATGTGACTTTTTAGTTAAACCACAACGTAAAATATGTTGTTTTGGTTTTACTTATTGAAAATGAACCACCTGCATTACCTCCAGAGCCCACCAGGAGGCTACAACACCCACTTTGAGAATCAATGCTGTGCAGCAGAATTTGTCTTTTTCTCTAAAATACTTAAACTACTACAATGATATAGTATAATATCATAAGGGTACACCGACTGTATTTCATAATGGAAGGAAACTCAACAACAAGAACAATAATGATCAAACAGCCTTCACAGTATATCTACAATTAAGAAGCAATGGTCCTCGGCTTTTTAGCAACTTCCTTTCCCTGACTCCTATTTTATGATATATAACATTCTTTGTTATCATTACTGAGTTGTCCTCCCACATGAAGGTTTATTTATACAGTGCAAATCTTAAAAGTAGAGAGAGTGTTTGTCTCCTGAATCCAAACTGGGAGTTGGTTCCACAGAGGTGAGCAGCCTGATAGGTCAACGCTTCAGTTCTCACTGAGCCAATGCAGAGAGAGAAATTGTTTTCACTGTTCTACAGTGAGGATAGCTTGTTTCTACCCTGAGGCTTAAACCCCAGATGCTATTCCAAAAATAAATCTTTGTATTCATTTGAAGGATCTGACGTGAACAGAAATAGAGATGATCCATACCTAACATGACACCCAGGTCTTCTCCTCCTGCATCGCAGATGTGGTTGTGACTGAGGTCAAGCTCTTTGACCACATAATCACTCTGTTAGATAAGAAAGAAAATTCTGAATTGCAGCTTAAAGCACATATAGATGTGACACTTATAGACGTGTGTAATTCATTATGTTTGCAGGACTTAAAATACAGCATTCAGCACTCACCTTTAATGCTTCTGCCAAGCATTTAGCTGCAGAGTCAGTAAAGCCATTTCCTAAGAGAACAAAGGGAAATGAATGAATTACCTTCTTCATTTTGCTGCTGTATTACAGTGCTAGACAGGAGTTCATGTTAGCATAGCTTAAGACTTGGCTGAGCACCTGAGAGCTTGATGGATTTGATGTAAACATTGTCTGACACCATTTTGGAGATAACCTTCGCTCCTTTAAGGCCCAGCATGTTGTTGGAAAGATTCTGAAGAAAAGATATAATTGAGATTTTTTTTTTTAATTGCATTAATGCCATTTCTCTTGCACATCACAGCAGATGATTACATCTAGACCTTAACAAAACTGAAGCTTTGAATGTGACAGTTTTAAAGTCGTTACTAGACTCTGAATGCTGATGTTTTCATGAAGCATCGTCAGCAGATACTGTGTCCCTTCAGCCTGAAGTGCGTTCTCTTTCAACTCGAGGTGAGTGACTACACTGTGACTCTAAAACATAAAAAAAAATAATAATAATAAAAGAAGGCTACAATATTGTTTAAAAAGTACAAATTCCTTTGAAATATGTTACAGACTCATTGCAGGACCAGAACCTGATCCACCATCTTAATTTGGAGATCACATGAATAGCTAGAAAAAAGGATTACTTTTAGAAGAATAGCCAGAGCTTTGGCCCCCATAGGTCCCAGCCCACAGTAATTCAGGTTTAGAATAGCATCATCCAAGTGGCGGAGGATGTAGGAAACAGGAACGGCCCCTGTCTGCTGGCAGGCCTTTAGGTACACCTCTGCTGGGGACAAACTCAATCTCCTGCTGGAGGTGAAAACTGAAGGGAAAACAAGAAGACGTGACGAGTCCAAAAAAACCCCCAAAAAAACCACATCTACTATTACGGAATAGTTTTGTTGCATTAACATACTATCGTCTTCCAGGTAAGTGCTGCATTCATCACCACTGTTGATTTCCTCCTGGGATCCTCTGGACAGGGCTGACTGAACCGAGGGCTGCTGCTTTTCCTCTTGTGAATTGGACTGAAAATCCACACTGTCCTCATGAATGTTACTCATCACGGCACGAGAGCCTGACAACCTAAAGTGTATCTTTGGAAGACAACATAAGAGGACAGGTAGGATTCGCTGCTGCGGACTATTAGGCTATTTAAGCATCACTGTGTATTTGGTCCACAATTCAGCAAAACAGTCAATACAAAAGAATGTTTAAACTCCTGTGCAGTGCCACTTTTTAGGCATTAGCATCAATATGAGAGCAAAAAGCTGCATGTGAAGGTTTTTAGCATTGTTTTTTTACGCTGAATTTATTAGGGATGTGCATGATTTACAAATATTCAGACAAGTTCTGTTCAACTGCCCTACAATAAAAGAAGAATGTGTGATCAACTATGCAAACTACCCAGACTCGGACCGACAAAGCGAGATGACAGTCTAAACATGCACAGATATTGACAGCTGTCAAAAAGGTTATGTGTGGCACCCCTTCAAAAATATACAAAAATCGGGCACAATTAAAGCTACCGAGAGTCTATCACCACTATCCACAGTAGCAGAGAGCACACTGGGCAGTGGACAATCTTTAGAGAACAATCAACAGTCATTAGTGAAACCTGAACTTGAGCTTGAAATATATTTGCTTGAAAAACCCATTCCTGCTATTTCCATCAGTTTAAATACTCAGATTTCCTGTCTCCCCCACCTTAACCCCCTTTTGAGCCCAACATTTAAAAAATCCTGGAAACGCCCCTGGCTATGCACTACTTCCATGAGCAGTGTGAACCTGATTAAGAACACTGCAGAAGTTACACATAGACAGTTTTACATGAAGTTTTAAGATCTACTGAACTTAACATGACTTACTTTGCAGCGCATTTATTTAACAGTGAGGTAGAAGAGCTGCCAGCTAACTAGCTAATTAGCTACTACTGCATTTCATAAAGCAGTTAACAGTTAGAGCAACAGAAGAGGGGAAAAACAGTTTTATTTGGAGTTCAAACAAATATTTTTTAATATACTAGCCTATTTGTCAGACCTTTATTACTGTTCAAAGCAGAGGAATAATCCGCCTACCTGGGAGAAATTTGTTGCTTTCTAGTGTTAAGAAGATGACCCAATGGCTGTTCAGAAGAAGGAAAGTTAAGATAGGGTGACCGTATTTTGATTTCCAAAAAAGAGGACACTTGGCCCAGTCATGAACTTTAACATATTTAAACGACGCCTTCTCTGTGCGGTTAATGAATGGTGAAATTAAAAAATGTCATATAGGCTTTTACAAGTCAACAAGTGCAAAAAAGAGGACGGTTTGATTCATTTATAAAGATAAGCACTAGATGGCGCTGTTCACCGTAATCCCTATCGAGAGGCGACCGGATGTGGTTGTAACGTGGGAGAGACCAATGACTGTATAAACCACCCCTTTGTACAGTCACTGGGAAAGACTACCAATTCTACCAAATGGGGTAAAATATAACCACAAATATGAGTTGTTCTTTTATTGCAATAATCCCCCACCCTTTTTTTTTTAAACACACGGCACATTGTGACGTCGATTTGTTTTTGTTTCTTATTACTAAGTGTTACCACTTAAGTGCAAAGGCTGTAGGAAAGGATCGCCACGTATTTGACTCTAACCCATATTTTCATTGATGTTCTTACAGAGCTTTGATGTTGTTTGTAGTAGACACACATGCGGGTTCTTAGTTCAGCTCAGAATAATACAGGCAAAATGTTACAACCATACTCCTGTCATTTGGTACATAATGTGTAGCAAAGAAAATCTTGTTAACAATTTATTTTTTAAAATTCTAAACACTTGAGGTTTAATTTATTTTGCAGCTCATGCCAACAGGTTTTAAAGGGAATTCTGTTTTATTTTCATGTATAGTGTTTTGGAAAAGTCTTGAGCAACTCCTCATTTCTTTATGTTTTGCTTCCAGGGAACCAGACTCTCCTCATTTTTAATCTGGTCTTGAGCAATAGTTCTTCAGGTTTTTCTTCTGGAAATCTTTCGGTGTTTTGGCTGCTTTTACACTCATTTTTAGTCTAGTCCTTGCACCTGATCATTTTCAGAAGAATTCTTTTAGGTTTGTTAAGGCACTTATTTATAATAAAAAAAAAAAAATTAATAATAATTTTAAAAAAAAAACACTACCTAACCACCTAACTTGAGAGATGAACCAATGTCGTGTTTACACATAACAGTTAACTTAGCAAATAATCAATTTTAAATGTTATCTTTAGGCACTTGGTCATTAAACACATCATTTGTTCCCATTTATTTAGCTGAATCTATAAAATCTATAGAGCTTTAACCACATATTGGCATGGTGTGCAGTGCTGAGAAGTGGAGGACAAAAGAAGTAGCAGTCCTTAAAACTATGTACAACATATGAACAGTATGCCTGAAAGTCGTGTCTTTAAGAAATAAGAAAAAAATCCTGCAAAGACCTGACACAGGACCTGAGAGATGCACCTGACCCTTCAATCCACACATTACTGTTCACTGAAGACTCATCAGGTCACAAATGGTCTCAGTGGAAGAGAGAGGTACAGCAATGAGTGTCCACAGCCATGTGTACAGCAAAGTGGAGGCTCCGTCACGGTTTGGGGCTGCATTTCAGCCAGTAGTTTTGGGGATCTTGTCAAAATTAATGACATTATGAACGGAAAACAGTTTCATCAGCTGTTGATCCACCATGCAATACAACCTATGAAGTATGTGACTGGCAATGGCTTCATTTTTCAGCATGACAATGATCCATGTATATTTGAATATGTTTAATGCGTGGCTGCAGCTATTTTGTTTTCTTAGGAAAATATAAAGAAATGAGGGGTGGCTCGAGACCTTTGCATAGTATTGTACATTATAATACGAAGAGAAAGGGATTATCAGGGAAATCCTCAAAATGTATAACAACTTTTGTCCTGCTGCTCATGATAAAATGATAAATGTCAACACTTCACTGCAGCTTTAACTCCCAAAGTCACAGGACAAAGTTTGAGTTTAGGTTGCACGCCTCCACCGACAAGTCAAATTGCAGTTCATATCCATGTCTATCCAGACTTGACATTTTACATGACAAATGTCATCACCTTATCTTTTTATCCTGTGTGAAATGTCATCGTCATGAGGTTAGAGTGACTGATATTTGACTGTGAACTCTTGTGCACTAAAGAACTCAACTCGTGTAATAAATCTCTGTGTAACCATGGATAAGGATTAGTTTCATTGACCACATTAAAGCTGGAACTAAATCTGCTTTTTGGCATCTCAGAAATGTAAGTGAGAGTTTTTGTGTCCCAGCAAGAGCTAGAGAAGCCCACTCATGACTTCACTTCTTTCCTAGTTAGTTTGTTCTTCAGTTGAAGTCAACATTTTCTCCAGGCAATATGTCAGTGTCCTTTCCTCTCTGACCATGAAAATCTAATTAGCTCATCCTTGAGCTCAACTGCATATTTGTGCTAAATTTAAAGAAACGTCTTCCAAATGTTTGAGGCATCATATTCACAAAAAAGAGACAGTCCTAATAAATATACTAATAAACACCAGACTTATAAACAGTAAAAAGGTACTAGGATAAATTCTACAATGAAGAGGCAGCCAGTGATCGTCAGCGGGTACTGGGGTGTCTGCGCTCAGGTTAGTTCTGCGCCGTCTGTCATTTCATCCCAGAACAAAGGGATCTACATTAATCGAGGCCCAAAGAAATAAAAACATGAGTGACCTTTTCAGAGTTGTGCAAACAAAAGTAAAGCCCTGACTTTGGCAATATGCTGAAGTATAGAGCTGAAGAAAACATGATTGCACAACATTTGGCATTTTGTAGTTCTAGTGTCATGACCGGTTGGTGCAAACTCAACTTCAGTAGAGAAAGAACATGCAATATTGCATTTTTACAGGCGTAACGGGAGGAGAGAGAAAAAAGAAAAAAAAAAGTATTTCTTGTAGTTAGAAAATAAAATTTAATCTATTCAGGATATCAGTTTATACATAAAGAAAGATGCAGAACAGACACTGAAATACTGCTCAGCTGAAGAGCCTCTGCTCCTTTTCACAGCTGTTTGACAGCGCAACATGACAGACTGCAAAGACTGAAAGACAAATCACATCAAGTGATTCACAAGCATTTCATATATGTTTATGTATAGAAAGCAGTATAAAACAAGTACAATAATGGACAGACAACAAGTCCAAAAAATAAGGGTGTAAACATTTGTGTATATGTGCTTTTCATGACGCCAGCGTCACCACAATTCGGATCAACCGGTAACTGCCATCGTCGAGGCAGGGTATAGAAATAAACATTGAAAAAAAACAAACAAAAAAAACAACCTCTACTCCATTTGGTGTATCTGTAATGAGTATTGTATCCTAATAACTCTACACCTGTATATTTCAGCTAGCATACATTAGGAAAACTGCAGAACACTGCACTGAAACAATGCCACACAATCTACGCAGGGCTTTTGTAACAGAGCACCATAGTGATATTAGTGTGTTTCCTCAGCGCTGTTTCCAGTCATACTCTACTGTTTCCATTGGTCCCTTTTTTGCAGAGATGGTTGAAGTAACAACGAGGCACAGCGGGTATCAACAACGACACTTAATGTGGAGATGAACCTGGGTATTTCCAGTCTTCCAATGGACAGAGCCAGCTCATGTAGCAGTACTGAGGAAGCCTCACAACCTCAGATCTTTGGGCAAAGTCTCCAAAAGTCTCCAGCTTGGAGCTCAAGTGCTTCTTTAGAAATGTATTGCCAGTTATGTTAACATATACGGCAGCCACGGTGGTGCTAGTTTGGGCTTCAGGAACTTCCCTGGTTTTATTTTTTCACTTTGTTTCGGAGGACAGCTGCTCCAGCAACGGGTTGGCCTCGCTCTCTGGTGTTTTGACGCTGTCGGTCCTCACGATGCACGTCGGCCGGTGGAGATTGAGCATCACCATTAGCTGCTGCCTCTCCAGACGGAGTTCCTCAATCTGGGCCTTCAGCTCGGAGTTCACCATTTCCAGACGCTCCGATTCCTGGACAGAGGTGTTCAATTATTAGATACTACTGGAAAAACACCTCACAGAGGACAATCTTACACTCTTACTTTAAATTGAGATTGAAATTTGAGGACCGAAACTAAACACCATAAAGACTATACTGCTTATCTAACCCTCAAACATGAATAAGTGGTTTGAGATCATGAAAAATGATCTCGTTTCTGCTCTTCAGCGGACAGTGCTGAGTCATGAACTCACCCTTTGAAGGAAGTCAGTCCGTTCCTTCTTTTTGTTTCGGCATCGTGCTGCAGCTACTTTGTTTTTCTCTCGTCTTCGTTTCCTTCTTTCTTCATCTTCATCCATCTGCAAATGCAAAGTATTATTAAAATTAAAACAAAAGAGGTAAATTACATTTTACCGTTCTTATTTTCCCATCTTAATCATAGGTTGTACAAAAAAGTGGACACAGCCACCCTGAGGTTACCCCTTGGCTTACTGATTTAAAGGCATGAGTTTGACATTTTGGCTGCTGCCATGTTTTCTGTTTTTCTGACCATATTTAGGAAACAAACAAAAATGACTCTTGATGATAAAACGATAAAGCCTGACTTGATCGGCTAATACTCCCATGACACACATGTTTCACACACCCTTGTGCTCTACTTCCTCTTTTCTCTTCCTTCTTACCTCGGTCTTAATGGCCAGCGGCCGCTTCCCCAGCCTGCCCAGGAAGTGCAGCGGAGACAGCATGGTGCCCAGCTGGCGGAAGTCAGCCAGCTTGAGTTGATCTGTGAGCGTGGTGGCCGAGATGCCCGCCAGCGGGCCCAGACTGGGAAGGGAGCCTGCCGCCATTGAAGGGTCAGGTATCTGTCCCGGCATCATGTCCAACCCGGCCACCACCGCCGCTGTGGGAGCGGAGGGGAAGAGGCGAGGGGGTAAAGAGAGGAACGAAAAGAGAAAAGAGGAAGAGGGGGATGATTAGGATGAGAGTCAAGCCTAAAAACAACTCGCTGACAGTGAAATTCAGCTTTTTTTGTCCACCACAGAGGGAAGCACAGTGTACACCTATTTTAAATACTTGAGTCTGTAATTCCTCAGTTCTAAAAGAAGAAATAATGAAATAAAAGTGTTTTTTTAAAGACTTCATGATGCCAATACTGATATTTTTTTACACTTTACTTACTTTTACTATCATTATGCTTTGTTATCAATTTCCACTCACTTTTGCAAAAGGAAAAGAAATATTGATTATAAACACTAACTTAATTGTTTTAAAGTCGTCCAGCTCTCCACTGTATATCTGATGTATCCCTGCATCTGTACTGATAGCTGCCGTTTTGATCATACCAAAAACCATGTCACAGGTGCATACATTTTTCTTCAGATAAATTTTTCCCCTTCTTTTCTGACTCTGTTATGATAACATAAACATTTATATTTATCATACTGCAGCCATCTGACACCATCTTTTGCCTTATTATGATGTTATCCAGCTTGAATTTCACATACACACTCGTTTTTCACAATTTTTTGTCCTCATCATCAAATATCTCTGTAAATACTGGCTGCCATTCCTAAGAATGATTTCAGAAGTTGACAGTGTTGACAGCTATGTTATCTTTTCAGTAAGCAGCGAGCGAAGAAAGGAAAAAGAAAAGAAAAAAACCAAACACACACTCATCGCTGTAGCTTCACATGCAAAAGGAAGCCATGAATAAAGTTTTTTGATCTAAAACACAGATCTTTTTTTTAACCTTCAGATTATTTACAAAAAAGTTTCAGTCTTTGTTCCTTTTTTGTTTCCTCATGAAAAGGTTTTAAAAGTTATCAAACACATTCGTGCCAAAACAGAGCTGGGTAACACTCATGCATTCCATCACCACCCCTCTTCCAACTATTTGGGGTATTTTAGAGGGTTTGACCACATTACTTTTTAATGTAATCAGGCAGGAATGAAGGACGGAGAGGAGAAAAAGCAGCATTCATGCAGGCATAAAGGAAGTGGCTGGAGAATTAAGATGTCTCTCTAATTACTGTAAGGCAGAGAGTTGGAAAACTTCTGATGGCCAAATAAAAAACAAATGTTCCAGATGAGAACAGTGTAACATGAACCGACTCTACCCTGTCCATCCCTGCGATCTCTGAGGAGAGGTTGACTAAGACCATTGACTCTACACTTACTGCTCCGTATTTGGGCAGAAAATAAATGCACCCAAAAAATGGCAATTGTAAGTAAAAGACTGGCAAACTTTCAGCTGCTATTTCACCTTTTCAGAGGGAATTACTGGGTAGATCTAATCTATTTGACTAAATTCCTGCACACCTGATACTTCAACTTCTTTGGGTACACTGACAAAACATAGGCTCACCAGCCAAACTTGCAACAACAAGGACAGCAGATGATATCAATGCAACTTTGACGTTAACAGCTTAATTCACGTTTGCTTCTTCAGCATTCAGCCGTAGCTGAACCTCCACAGGTTAGGCACCCACTGAACAAAGCACCTCTCACACCAAACCAACAAAGACGTGTATTGTGAAGTGCTACAAAAACAGCTGACTTTGCTGGTGGGTAACTAGCTGACAGGCTGACTGTATTTAAAGTTAAAGTAGTTAAAGTTTTTCTTTCATTGCTACCCCTTTTTTGCTGGGCTGAAAGACTTTCTCTATTACAAAGGCCATGGAAGAGGTAATGAAAAAAGCAGGGTTATGTAACTCTATTCTAATGTACTCCACCCTGTGCATGGGCTGGTCCCAAAGTGTTTTTACAGGCACACTAGAGTTTACTGTCGTGCATGGCGGAGACCAAATCCAGCAATCAATACTGAACCTCTGAGATATATATGAACTAAATAAGTCAAATTATTTTGTCTGTCTAATTTGCATTATAATTCATTCGTTTAACCATTTGCATCAAATGTGGTGCAGAGGTTAGGTCTAAAGCAGCCCTATAACCAAAAACTTGTGGAGCTAAAACTTTAGATCACATTTAAACTAAAGATGCAGTGCACGCACGGTAAATATAAGCTAATCTTGCTACTCCTTTTGACTTGTTCTCCCACATTCAGAAGTCTGCATCATGTATTAAACCCAAGGACAAGTTGGTGTGTGGAGCCAGTCACTCATGAGGCATTTTATTACTTAAATCCCAACTGCCCCCTCTCTCTCACCCTATGTATACTCCCATTTACACTGCACTTGGCAGCAGCCTGTTGTTTTTGCTGGAGAGGAAAGGAACAAGACAGCCCTGGTTTAAGAAAAAAAAAAAAAACCCTCAGACAAAATTCCTCCTCTCTGAAACTCACAGGAGTGCTGTAGTGGAGTGGAGGGTGCCAAGGCCAACTCGCTCTGAAGAAAGGCTGTCTAAGAACAAGGAAATACAGACAATAGTAGCGCTGTACAGCTAGTTGCTGATCAATAACTTCAATGGAATTCAAAAGATGGGATCCAAACTAAATTCCAGAAAGCCACAAGAACTGAAGCTTCTTTTAGGAATTACTGAGCAAACTGCACTGAGAACCAAAATAGAGTCTAATATCAAAGTTGGCCAGACACTCAGGATCAGTTTACAGACTCAAATTAGGCTCCAACCTGGACAAACAATTTTCAAGGGAAGCTGACATTGAAGAAAATATGTTAATTCAAGTATAATCTTATTTTATGTCTATTATACTGACTCAACACACCCTAGTGTAACCAAACCCTGTACTGTTAGATACGTTACAAGGAAAATCCCCCATTCCTCAGTATGGCGTGTTGAAACACGCAGCTGAAGTCAGCTCATTTATAGACATACACATGCGCTGATTATATAAACTTAAATAAATCTCACATTTGACTGCACAACATGAGATCACACAAATCAAAAGTGTGCCAGCAGGCCCTAGAACAAAGGTGAAATGATACATGTAGGAAGATGAATATCAGTTAGGAGGCATAAAAGTGAGTAATACACCATTCCAAACAATTAAGCCCCGCTGTAAACTCTAACACATAACAGGCACTCAATGTGTCTCGCTTCTGAGTTAAACATGGCTTTTAAGTTGAGTTGAGTAGAAAGTTTGTTGTGTTTAATCTGTTCCGTCTGCCACACAAGTGTCTAAAAAAATCCCCTTTTGCAAATTCAACACCTATTCAAGCTTTAAGACACGAAACCTCACAGAAGCTTCATCTGTACAACACAGGGAAAGTTTGCTGATGCATGTCTTGCGGGGTGTAATTATACATAAAAGCATGAGTCAAAGTGAATTTTACATTTTTCAACAAAAAGAAAAAAAAAAACCCAAACCACTAGTAAA
>VOQK01032659.1:70877-87634 GCA_015052645.1 Benitochromis conjunctus
AAAACCCTGCAACCCTATACAGTACGCTTCAAGAAGAAATTACGCACTTCACTTAAATGCTCCGTTTACATTTATGACCAACATACACAAAAAGTAAAGCTCTGAGCAGATGGAGCTGTGATTAATTCAGGGAAAGAATGAGCAAATAACTCAAAAATTGTAGCAATTCCTCTGATACAGTGTGACTCACTTCCATACAGTATAATTTATTCCTTTAACATCGAAGCACTGATGCTCATTTAGCATCTGTTTTTGAGTCTATCTTGTAAATTTTCCCATGTTCAGCTTTCAATTTTTCCGAGTGTTTCCTTATCTTTCCCTCTGTTTTATCTGTGGGTCTGATTATATTTGATTTGTGGAATGCAAATGTCTGCTGTTTCAGTGTAACAGAATGTAAAATGTACTGGAAAATGCAACAATGTGCCTTATTGTGTGCAGAGAGTCGAATACTGTGACTGTACAGGGTTGAAATAGAGAACAGAGTATTCTCTGCTGGAGAATCTATTTTTCTACTTCATGTAATAACGTTGTGGAGCATTATTTCATGAAGCTGAAAAGATTCTGTTGTTGAGAGCTTTGCTAAATAGAATATAGAAACTGCTCTACTGCCTGCCCAGTAAGTGGTACAAATCCTCCTTCACCTTTCATTGGCCAAAATGTTGATTCCTCTTCTGTTACAGCTGCTGTCTGTTTGGTGTCCATGCCACCTGTCATCGATTGCTGCCTTTTACACCAGTTTAGAGTTTTTCACATGCATGTACCAGTTTTTCTCTGAGTAGATGACACGCTAGCAGATTTCTTAGGTGTTGTATGCTTTGTGGTGAGGGCTAACTCCTTATGACCTGAACAGTTATTTTTCCAACAGCTTAGTCACAGAAAAGCCTTACTGGTATTCTTCTGGTGGTTTTTGTCATAGTAGCAGTCCTTACTACATTGTAAGCATTTTTTTTTTTGGCCTGAGTGTAAACCAGACCTGCAATGTCCTCCCTACTGCAAAGGTATCCTTCTCTTTGCACCAAAGTTGTAAAAGTAAACTGTAGCTAAACAAAAAAACTAAAACTAGGTGTAAAATCGTTTCAGTTCATTTAAATATTTAATTAAAAACTGTAATTACAAGCCCAAGTAAAACAATGTTTAGTACTTAGAAAGACCCCACTACTAATTAAATAAAAAGATATAGCAAATGCATGCAAGCTTTTTTCCACCACTCCAAACAAAACAAAACAAAGAACATTTCTTAGAAAAACATTCCTTGCCATCCATAAAGCAAAATTTCAACTCACTAACTCAAACTTCAAGAAAATTAACTTAAAACTCGAAATATCATGTTATTAAGTTAAAACGTTCAGATAATAACCCCACATTTTGAAAAAAGAAAAAAAAAGAACAAGTTTTTTTCATTGGCAGATATCAGCTTCTATACAAATGTCTTTAGTTTTAGTTTAAGTCCTTGCCTGCTGTGTCAAACAATAGTACATTTGCACATATTATAATCAATTGCCTGGACAGAAACACGGCAGAATATATCTGCAAATGAGCGAAAGAGACAGGAGGAAATTTGAAGGTAAAGGAGTGACCAGCATGGACAGGATTAGAAATCAGTACATCAGGGAGGCAGGTCAGGATGAGTGGATTAAAAACAAAGTAAGGGAGGAAAAGGTGAGATGTTTTGGATATGAGCAGAGCAGATAGTGGATATGCTAGACAAAAGGTTTTAAACATGTGCTGCCAGGCAGGAGGAAAAGAGGAAGAACACGAAGATTCATAGATGTAGTGAAGGAGGACATAAGATAGGGTGACATGGAGGCAGGGATGCTAAAGGAACCCCTAAAGGGAGTAGCCAAGAGAAGTTGGAGAAGAAGAAGTAGAAAAGTAAATAGCCTGGACAAAGTGTTTATATTGTTATATGTTTTATTCTGGATTCCAGAATATTGCACTTAACCAATAGGGTAGCCTGGATATGATTCAATATATTAATTGTAAAGGGACTGACATCAACTAAAATTAACAAAAACTAAAACACTTTGACCTTACCCGAACTTCACCAACGCAAGATCTGCAGTTGGAGTTCCACCTCCAGGCCAGCGGCGGCGCTGGAGTGCTGAGGGAGGCCGGTAGTGTGAGTTGGAAGTCGGTGTTAAGCTGGTTGGCTGGCACGGTCTGGTTGGTCGGTTGATGGTAGCCATGGCTCGAGTCGCTGCGCTACTGCTCTTACCGGTTCTTATTGAATCGGTATTATCAATTTCTTTCTTTTTACCGGTCAACACCAGAAAGTGTTTACGGGAGGAGATCCACAAAGACGTGCTGGTCACGGGGGAGTATGAAATAAGCGAGCAGGCGAACACGAAAACTAATCTGAAGGTGAGCGCAGACCTGCTGGCTAGCTACCCTCACCGTAACCAAGTTTGTGTCGGGGCCGAAATGGCTTGACTCTGATTTTTAATGACCTGATGCACCGCTTACAAGTGAATCTCGTGGTTATATATGTTAAATTGAGTCATTTCTGCTGCGGAAATGTCTACTGTTGTTAGCATTGTAGCTAGCCCAGGCCCAGAAAACCTCGGCTTCCTGGTTTGAGAAGCTAATTAGCCAACTGGCTACCGTCAGTGCTCGCTAACTCTCCCGTTCGGGTTAACTTGAGGGGTAATTTACATTTTTTTAAATTAGTTCAGACACCCTTGACACTAGTGAACACTCACTACAACACACAGTGCACGTATTTATATTAAAACATTGGACAAACAATCCTGCCGGTGACTCCGTCTGCTCTGCTGCTGTTACACGTCAGTCTTAGGGTCCATTCAGCTGGCAAGCACAGTCTAGCCACATTAGCACATTAGCTTCCACCACGTAAGTGATGGTTTGTGTATTATTTAAATGAAGATATCAAAAGATTTTTCTCACATCAAAGAAAAAGGCCGATTTTTATACTGTTACAGACACCACTGCGTCCTCACTAAGTTTTTATTTATGTATTTATTTATTTTACTCCCCTCACGTTCTAACAGCTGGCAGTTTAATGGCTTGCATGGGGCTTTGCAGCTTTGCATTTTCAGACACATGTAAGGATGGCAAGCAACCATCATAACAATCTCAGCCTGTAACTATCTAGAAAATGGCACAGTTGAAGTGTTTGAAATCCTCATGTTGGTATTATCATAATAGCATTATTAGTGATGATAATGGTGAATGATTTAAAATGGCTAGTAATTCAGTATTGATTTAAACAAATATTTCAGTTTCTGCTGTTTCTTTGTTTTTTGACTGTTGTTTATTTATTGCTTTTGTGTATCTTTGCAGATCACAGACTCCTCTGGCCACATTCTTTACTCCAAGGAAGATGCCTCAAAAGGAAAGTTTGCATTCACCACAGAGGACTATGACATGTTTGAGGTTTGCTTCGAGAGCAAATCGCCCATGGGTAAGCATGCCCCCCCCCGTTCCCAAATGCGTGTTATGGACAGCTGCTGCTGTTCACACATCTTGGTTTTGTGTCTTGGTCATTGTCAAGTTGTCTGATTAACCATTTAACCCACCGTCTTCATTCGGTATTACTTATTACTTTTCTGGTCGATTTTTGCAGTGAGATTGGGTTATATCGATAGATGGTCATGGATTTGTATGGAATTGAAAAATGTATTTAATGAAAATGATTAATAAAATAAATCAACACAAATGATAACCCAGCCACTGTTGGCAAATAAGGTGGCTGGTGACAACAACTAGTGCTAAATGTTCAACATGACATACTGAACAACTGAAAGACTGCATTTATTTATTTATTTACATACATTAGGGGGATTTCTACATTTCAAATAGGGGGAAGAAATAAGAAAGGGAGAAAGTATCATCATCACATCAGGCCAAAATTTTAAAATTAGGTCATCCCTACAAATGAACAAAGTGTCTAAACGTTTTATGTATTGAATCCTATTTGCATAGTGGCTGTTAAGAAAATTTTAAAATGCTTGTCTTTCCTGGTGTGTAAGGTAAGGATTTCAAGCTTCACAAAGTGCTATAAAAGAATACAATTTTAAATGTTTCAGGGAAATTGAATATGACGATTAAAGTTTTATGCTCTTTCAATCAGGAACTGGAAGAGTGCCTGACCAGCTGGTCAATCTGGACATGAAGCACGGCGTTGAGGCCAAAAACTACGAAGAGGTCAGAATCGGTCTGAAATGTTTGTTTGTTTTGGTATAAATGATGCAGATGGTGTCTTGTAGACCAGGTCAGTAGGTTTTCTTGAAGCAGCCTATAATAGCTTCACTGTTATAGATAGGTTCAGTCTCATGTTAATCAAATGTTCTGGAAGAGTAATCTGGCAGTCATGACCTCAGCGCCTCCATTTTTAAAACTTGTCTTTTTTCCTGGAAGTACTGTTTTAGTTGCCTTTTGTTGAAGGACAGTGTTGACGTCAAGGTGCTTTGATAATGTGTGCAGGAGGTTCTCTGGCTTCACATCATTCAATTTTTCTTGTATAGGGATGTACTTTGTGTATCATCACAGTATTTGGGTGCCCTCCTGAAAATGTATTACCACTTGCCTTGGGCAACACTTTAAAAATTTAGGTGTGATAAAGAGCTGTGCGCTGACTATCAGTCCTCCCTCCCCACCCACACGCAGCGCACAAACATTACGTGCCGTTCTTTGCGTGTTTGATGGATGTTCGGTGGGCCTTCCAAGTGGGCATTCCTGTTTGTGGGTAGCTCCACCCACCATGTATTCACCTACATAGATGGACATGTTACTTATTGAACAAATTTGCAAGCTGTTCAGTGGAGGGTGTAGTTAAATTATACTGGAAGGATTCCTCACTGTTGCACAATACTTGAGAATGTGTGCTTAGCAGATGCTGGCTGTGGTGTGCCGCAATTCTTTAATAATTTGGCATCTCACTAGTTTTTTACATCCAAGGTGCTAATGGGTGAATGGTCCTTAAAAGATAAACAAGTATATATTTAATTCATTAATTTACACACAACACAAGTTTCACACAACTAAAAGATGCATAGAGAAATGAAACAGAGACATTCAAACTTCTGTTTTGGGCAGTTTTCCAGGCCTTTCTTGCACTGACAAGAATTTGTTCTAGTGGCTTACATCAAGTCATGCACAAAAAAAATAACCAGTAGCTGCCACATAACCAAGAAGCTTTCTGACACAAAAAAAAAAATGGGGTCAGTGAGTTCACACTAGTTGAGTTGGTACACGTTGCGCATTGATATCATAAAACGCTGTGGTTGGTTGTGGTTGCGGAACAAGGCCAACCACACCCAGGCTTTTCTCAGGTGCAATTGTTCACACCAGAGTTCCGATGGCAGGTTCTCATGAGCCTGTGTAAACAGGAATGCTTTGGCATACACACGGCACTAGACTGACACCTGCTGGACAAATTATTTAATAACACTTCTTCCCAAGCGGTAGTACTACCTTCTCTACCATTTGCCTCTGATCACTTTCTTTTGTCCCTCCAGATTGCCAAGGTGGAGAAATTGAAGCCTCTCGAGGTTGAGCTCAGGCGCCTGGAAGACCTCTCGGAGTCCATTGTGAACGACTTTGCTTACATGAAAAAGAGAGAAGAGGAGATGCGGGACACCAATGGTAAAACAACCCAGCACATACATAGCCATTCAGTAGCTCTTTCGCTAAATTCAGTTCAATTTTATTTATATAGTGGCAAATTACAACAACCATCACCTCAAGGAGCTGTATATCCTTATAAACATGCACTTGGCGACTGTGGGAAGGAAAAACTCTGATTTAGCATAAAGAAACCTCTAGCAGACTCATTCTCGGGGAGGAGCGGCCATCTGCTGCAAATGTTCCTGCGTTATTGTTTTCTTAGGAAGTATCTAAAGACGTCAGAGTAAAGTTGTCTGCTTGTAGTGGTTACTTCAATGATGAACAAGAAGTATTGCATCACTGTCCTATAACATGGCTGCCCTTTGTTTGGTCACCTGTCTACAGAATCCACCAACACACGCGTGCTGTACTTCAGCATATTCTCCATGTGCTGTCTCATTGGGCTGGCCACATGGCAGGTCTTCTACTTGCGGCGTTTCTTCAAGGCTAAGAAGCTGATCGAGTAGAGCGGCCCGCTCCCAGCTCCTTACCTCGCGGGACGCTGCCTGACGGTCAGCCAACACATCCAAACATCCACCCTCCTTGGACTAGCTTCAGCAAATAACAGCAAGTGGGGGCTCAAAATCTAGTTTTCAAGGCTGAGAGAGTACCAAGGTTTTCTTCTGGGGGAAAAAAAAAAAAAAAAAAATCACCTGCTTATTTAGTGGTTGGAAACATGAAAAGCGCTGTAGGGAGAAATGCACTGTAAGACGTGGGAGATGTCCGTCTCTGTGGTTGCCATTTCTGTCTGCACCGTTTCGAATGTTGCAGCTCACTGAATAAGAACTTGTTCCTTCGACCGTTTGTTGAACAGCGATGTTTGATTTTGAGCTCAGTTTGAATGGATGTGCCATGAGCGAATGTCTTTTGCCCTCCTGTTTATACACTCATTCTTTGCCATGCCAAGTAAACTAGATTCTTGGTGCCCTTTTATCAAGTGAAGGCTCTTTGAAAACACAGTTTGTTGTTACTTTGATGAGACAATTGGCAACCACTGAACTTCTGTGTTTTGTCACATAATTTGCATACATGTCTGGTAGCTAAATTTAACTGTTTAGTTTTTTTCATATTGTAATTACCACTTAGTTCTTTCAACTGGTAATTTTCTTTTTCTTTTTGGGGGTCGTGAGTTGTCAGTAATATTCTTAGTTGTAAATTAGGTCATTTCTATGGGCTCTTGCATAGAGTTTTGTTTCGGAACATTAACATCACCTATCAAATGAAGCAAGGAACCAAAAACCTTGTTCCTAGGAAGGAATTTGTAACATCCTATGTATATGCTTATGAGTAAAAACACCCTCCTGATTTCTATTATACAGTTTATATATATATATATTTGTGAAAGCTTCTCCTGTCAGAGTGCAATGGACGGAGGTGTTGAAATGTAAAGCTATCCAAGCATTTTCAGTTGTTGGCCCTTCTTCTTGACACTGGTAGAGCTAATTATTCTTCAGAATTTTCCCAAATATCTGTTCCCAACTACAGTATGTGCAGATCCATCCAACATGCTTCTTTCCAGCAGAAATGTTTTGGCTCGGGTGGTTGCAGATTGTTTTTGATGGGGGTAAATCAAAGCGTCTGTCATGGGGTACATTTTTAAAAGTGAACATTGTGCTCAGTCACTGATTTTTATGTTGACTGATTAAATTTTGTAAATTTGTGTTGGGCTTTTATTCAATAAACTATTGGATGGATTTACATTATTTTTGTTTTGTCACTTGAATTGCCTATTTAGGCATGTTTGAAAAGTACGACACGCATGTAGAGTGCATGTACTCTCACTGGCCGATTTGTTATGTACACCTGCTCAACTGCCAAGTAGTGCATGTATCAAATCAATTGCATGACAGCAGCTCAGTGCATTTAGACATGGTCAAGACAACCTGCTGAAGGTTAAGCTGAGCATCAGAATGGGGAAGAAAGGTGATTTGCGTGGCTTTAAATGTGGCTTGCTGGTGCCAGATGGGCTGGTCTGAGTATTTCAGAAACTGCTGGTCTGCTTGAATTTTCTCCACACAACCATCTCCAGGGTTGAAAAAAGGAAAATGTCCAGTGAGCAGCCGTTCTCAGAAGTTGGGTGAAAATCCCTCATTGATGCAAGAGGTCAGAGAATGACCAGATTGTTTTAATCATTTTTAGTGATGTTTTTATAGTGTTTTTACTGATTTAAATACATCGGACACCTCCATTTATTTATTTATTTTTGCTTTCCACGTGTCCAACATGTTACATATGCATGTTCTGTATTGTTTAGCTGTAAAGAAGGCTAAAGAGCAACTTCTGCTCTTATTTCTCATGTACTAATGCTTTACAGCAGATTTTAAAACAAAGCCTGATTGTCTACAATGTCACTGCAGCTAGACTGTCATTCTTCTGTTACTGTTGGTTGATTTGAAAAGAAAATAGTAGCTCAAAAAACCACTTGTTACACCCAAGGTATGCAGAAGAGTGTCTATGAATGGACAACACACAGAAGCTTGAGAAGATGGGCTGCAGCAGCAGAAGACCGCACCGGGTTCATTTCCTGTTTGCCAAGAACAGGAAACCAAGGCTACAGTTGACGCAGGCTCAGCAGAATTGGACAAAAGAAGATTTGGAGTAAAGAACATGAAAACATGGATTCCTTATGCCTCGTATCACTGGTTCACGATGGTAGTGGTGATGTAATGAATTTGGGGATGTTTCTTTGGCAGCACCTTGTTGAATCTATGCCACAAAGAATTAAAGCAGGTCTGAAGGCAAAAGGGTGTGCTACTGAAGTGTGTTTCTGTTTGTTTATGACTGTTATTGACTCTGCTGAGTGCTACAGTTTCTAACCTGATGGCTTCATGTTAAAGTGTGAAATTAAAGGTTACTTGGTGCTTTCATGCCTGATACTTTCCAGTAGTCCAATGTGTAGATGTGGAAGTCACCTTTTTTATATATTTTTTGCCAGATCAAAGTAAAGCAAATCAATTAAATAATTTTAGTGATAAACAATCTAGAAATAGACTCAAATTTAGTGTAAAACAGAATTGCCAACATATTAAAAGCAAGCATAAAAAAAACAGTCGGGTGTCTTCTGTGTCACAGCCTGATGACACTCAAATTTCCTGTCTCACTCTAATGATTTTAAATCAGAAATCCAAACATCCCATCACCATGACAGCGGTTATCTGGTTGGCTGGTTAGAGAACATGCCTCACTAACCACTAAACTCACTTTTTAGTACAACTCTTTTTGCTGATTGCGGTAATGACCAATAATATTTCTTTTTGCATGCCTTAAAGCACATGAATAATGATCACTAATGAGTAATTAGTGATCAAACTGTCCAGAAGATGATAACCACCCAAACACAGCTAGGATGCATGTATGCAACACAACATATGTGAAGAGAGGATGGCACCAATAACCTCATGTGGAAAATGCTTTAATTCAAAGAATTTCCAATAGATTAAACCTCTGCTGTAAGAAGAGGCAGATGCCATTAAAAGATAAAAAATTAGGAACTGTTGTTGTTGTGAAGTGATTCTTTAAAATGTCTTCTATGCAAATAAATAAAATGCTCGTGTCTGAAAGAGGAAGGCTGACAGTCACCACTGTTACTGGAGGATAATACAGAGACGCCAGGGTGTGCTTTAGTTAGAGATTCCATTTATAGTTTGCCATCAATTATTTAGATGCCTACATCAGCACCAGAGGATACCTGCGCCATAATCACTATCTACCAGGCTCAGTACAAAATCATATGATTGTGACAGACAATAACCTCAACATTAATTTCAAGGTGATGGATTATCACGTGACTGTGCTCTATCATCACATTTGTTATAATCCCCCTGCATAAAGCAACAGTCCCATACTAGTGAGCCGCCATATTCTCAGAAAATATATATTACTTATAGATAGCTGCTTGAGAATATAACCCCCTATTAAACAGCTGACCATGATTCAAAAAGGCAGACGATTTATTTTGGTTTAAAGCAGGGGTCTCCAAATCCAGGCCTCGAGGGCCGGTGTCCTACAGGTTTTAGATGTGTCCTTGATCCACCACAGCTGATTTAAATGGTTAAACGACCTCCTCAACATGTCTTGAAGTTCTCCAGAGGCCTGCTAATGAACTAATCCTTTGATTCAGGTGTGCTGACCCAGGGTGTTATCTAAAACCTGCAGGACGCCGGCCCTCGAGGCCTGGAGTTGGAGACCCCTGCTTTAAAGCATCATATTGAGCCACATGTAAGATCCTACTCTTTAGGAAATATATGTTTTCAACAGTGCAGTGTGATCAGTTTCAATGACAGTCTGACAATGACAGAAAGAAGAAAAACATCTCATGATGGGTGTATGTCTTATTAATATTTTATTTAGTTATATATAATTAAAAACAATTTTCACTATTACAGTCTGTTTAAATTAATTAGGCATGGATCCGATCTAATAAACTGTCAACTTTGTGTAAATATACTGTATGTTTCTACAAGCCTCATTTGAAACCAAACGAGAAGCCTGTTCACTAATTTCTCAATTAAAATGTTTTAACAATACATAGACAATAAATGCCTACTTTTTAAATTGCTATGATAGTAACTATTAATATTACTATAATTAATCTTTCTTGCGCTGTTTTCCATTTCTCTTAAAAAGCCACTTCCTTCAGCCTCTCGTGGTTTTCATTCAGCGACTACAACCCAAAATGGCCATAAAATTGAATATTTGTCAACAGAGAATTGAATGAAATGGAAAAAGCACAAAGTATTGACCAGAAAGCTCCAATTTATTTACTGTAGAAATGAGAAATTGTAATTTCATCCCACGCTACTGTAACTCACGTGAAGCGGCCGACCAATCAGGTGACAGCGAGCTCACAGCAACCCGGATGTACTCCTGAAGCGCTTCCTCGTCAAAACACTGGCATGGTGGAACTATTTGAGTGACTCGGTTGTTACAGTGACAGCTTTTTAAAACAGCTATGCCGGGCCCGTACAAAGAAACAGACCTAACCGAGAGGGTTGAGGCGTTCCTGTCCGACCTGAAGCGCGGAGGGACCGGGGCGGGACCTCTGCGGGGCTCGGCGGAGACAGCCCGTGAAACGACAGCCCTGCTCCGCAAAATTACAGCCCAGGCTCGGTGGAACAGTGCAGGTGCTGAATGCTGCTTATTGTCGACACAGTGAAGCTAACTGCAGTGACAGCTGCCGTTGTAGTCAAACAGGCTTTGTTTTTATATCTGGTATAACGCTTTAGTACATGAGAAATAAGCTTTCTTTAGCTTTCCTTACAGCTAAACGATACAGAACATACATGTGTAACATGTTGGACATGTGGAAAGGAAAAAATAGAGGTTGCTGATGTAAAATCATACACAAAAAATATTATTTTCCAAGATTTTGGTCTTTTACAAACATCATCTCGGTTTCAGGTGATCTGATGGAAATAATCCGCAAAGAGGGGAGGAGGATGACAGCAGCCCAGCCCTCAGAGACCACAGTGGGTAACATGATCAGACGGGTGCTGAAGATCATCAGAGAGGAATATGCCAGGTGAGGAGGCCACCAGGCATGTGGAGATTGTTGCCCACTTTTGATCTACATATTTATTGCAATTAAGCAAATATAAAGTGAGGTTCAATAATCGCAATTCCCCAAAAAGGTGGGATGCTGTGTGAAACATAAATAAATGGAGAATGCAGCAATTTGCATGTCTCATAAACCCATATTTGATTTGTGGTAGAACATAGAAAACCTGTCAAATGTTTAAATTGAGTAAATGTGCCATTTTCAAAAAAATATTTGCTCCTTTTCAATTTGATAGCAACGTGTCTCAAAAAAAGTTGGGACGAGGGGAACAAAAGGCTGGAAAAGTAAGCAGTACTAAAAAGATCAGCTGGAGGAACATTTTAAAACCAATTAGGTGAACTGGGAACAGACCAGTTACATGACTGGGTATTAAAGAGCATCTTAGAGAGGCAATGCTTCTCACAAGTGAAGATTGGCAGAGGCTCACCAATCTGCAAAAGCCCTCAATAAATTGTTGATGATGAGTTTGGGCTCTGAGCTTAACTGCCTGCAGTCCAGACCTTTCACTATCTGAAAACATTTTATGCATGTTGATGTAAAGTAAAAGTGAGAAAGAAAACCAGGGACTGTCAAACAGCTAGTATCATCCAGCAGCTTTTCTCTTCATTTCCCAGAAGTTTACACACTTTTGTGTTAAAAGAGTGCATGCAAGACAGTGTTAAACACGTCCCCATCTCAACTTATTTGAGATGTGTCGCTGCCCTCAAATTGAAAACAAACTAATAAACTGCAATTTCAAGTTTTTTTCCTCTGTCCTTTAAAATCATTTGACCTCACAGCAAAGTTGGATCAGTAGGCAGCCATCAAAGGCAAGTAAGATCACACCAGAGATTAAAGGATGAGAATATTTTGCTTAGGAATACTTAAGCTGAAGACGGTTCAATTACTTTGTCTTTTCTGTGAGATTTGTGCTTAGCTGTGTTTTTCTTTCAGATCTCGGGGCAGCAGTGAAGAGGCGGACCAGGAATCCCTCCACAAGTTGCTGACCTCTGGGGGACTCAGCGAGGAGAACTTCAGGCAACATTTCGTTCTCCTCAAAGCCAATGTCATCGAGGCCATCAATGAGCTACTCACCGAGCTGGGTAAGTTGTGCTTTAAACAAGCTAGCTTCAGTTTGTATTCTAAATCACTTGAATTCTTGGTGTCCATCATTTCATTTTTCAGAGGGAACGACCGACAACATCGCCATGCAGGCCCTGGAGCACATCCACTCTAATGAGGTCATCATGACAATCGGCCGCTCGCGCACCGTGGAGGCCTTCCTCAAAGATGCTGCACGCAAACGCAAGTTTCACGTCATTGTGGCAGAGTGTGCTCCTTTCTGCCAGGTAGCTCAGCTACATCAGACGCAAAGGAAATACTAAATGTCTAACTAGATCTAAAACACAGTTCCTAATCTTATTTGTTCACCTCTCAACAGGGGCACGAAATGGCTACAAACCTCTCAAAAGCTGGCATCGAAACAACTGTGATTACAGACGCTGCCATATTTGCAGTCATGTCTCGAGTTAATAAGGTACTTAACATCTTAAGGAGACCTTAGCACAGTCATGTTAGAGCATGCAGGTGAACTTGTGTCATGATCTTTTTGCAGGTCATCATTGGTACACAGACAGTTCTAGCAAATGGAGGCCTGAGGGCCATCAACGGGACACACACATTGGCCCTTGCAGCCAAGCACCACTCCACACCTCTGATTGTTTGTGCTCCCATGTTCAAGCTCTCACCTCAGGTAAGAGATCACTCCAAAGTTAGAGTTCTCTCCTTTATATCCCCATAAACGATTTCACTCATATTTCTGTGAACATGATATATCATATTTCAGTTTCCAAATGAAGAGGATACCTTCCATAAGTTTGTCTCCCCACATGAGGTGCTCCCGTTCACTGAAGGTATCATTTCCAACAAAACTGATCTTTGGAAAAGATTTTTCATATCTGGACATAAAAATCCGCTTTGTCAGTTTTTTTTGTTTTTTTTTAACTCACTCACAGTTTGCTGTTTGTATTTCAGGTGAGATTCTCTCAAAGGTGAATGTGCACTGTCCTGTTTTTGACTATGTCCCACCCGAGCTCATCACGCTGTTCATCTCCAACATCGGAGGACATGCACCGTCATATATCTACAGACTGATGAGTGAACTTTACCACCCAGAGGACCACGAACTTTAATCAGTGTATTTAACAAATAAATAGAAATTAATGATTTTGCAGTGTAGTTTGTGTCTCCTTTGATGTGGTTTCCTTTTTTTGTACCTGATGTTTTATTTCTTCCCTGAAACTGAATTGAAATCATTTTAGTTCCTGAGGAGAATATTCAGTAAAGTTTGAAACATCAAAATTCAAAATACCTTACAATGAAGAGAGAGCTGTTTAGAACTGAGGTTATTATTTCCCATCAGTACAGATAAACTATCAGCATATCATAATGAATAACACTGACTTCCCTTTAATGGAACAATGTATCCAAACTACGACGTGAAAACTGAGTCACATGATCCTGAGCAACTGCAGACTGTAGTTGCAGCTGTTGTCCAGGTGGAGGTGGTGGAGGACAAGCAGAGCAGCCAGTTTTTGAGTATTTCTGACGGTGATAAGAAGTCAGGTTTCAGCAAATTAGTGTCAGTGTGAACATCTTCAAAGAGACACCTGAGAGCTGAACACCAGTAATCCTCTCCCTGTGTTGCAATTTTTTGTAATTATTCAGAAGGACCTAACAGTGTTGATCATTACAAAAGGGTCCAGAGATGACAAGTACACAACTAAGAGATCTTAAGAAGAATGTTCATGATTTCAGTGGTAAAGTATTTTTTTCAGAATGACTCCACAAACAGAAACCTGCAGGTCTGAAAGATTATGGGAAAAACAAGCTGTCAGAAGTGGGATTCGAACCCACGCCTCCAGGGGAGACTGCGACCTGAACGCAGCGCCTTAGACCGCTCGGCCATCCTGACATTTCACTTTCGTGATTGAACAGCTGCTGTATGTGTTATGTGAAGCATGATATTTTTGTCTTCTCCAAAGTAAGCTGAAATTTTACGCCCGACGCATATTAAATCTGCAACATTTATAACAGTAGCATGTCCTAGTTGGTGATAACATGTGCTGGTATATGGTCGCCAAAGAAGCAGCATGTAGACGTCAGCATGGCCGAGCGGTCTAAGGCGCTGCGTTCAGGTCGCAGTCTCTCCTGGAGGCGTGGGTTCGAATCCCACTTCTGACATTCTTTCTCTTACTATTGAAACTTGAAATTTCTCTGAGGTGTCTTGCAACTTGAGTATGAGAGTTGTGCACGTTCATCCCTGAACAGTGGTGGAGTTTGTAATGATGCACACTCTAACAACCTTCTAGTTAATTCTAATAAAATTCACTATAGGGAGGTAATTACTGGTGTACAGCTTTGGATGTGTTCACACACAGAAACCTGCAGGTCTGAAAGATTATGGGAAAAACAAGCTGTCAGAAGTGGGATTCGAACCCACGCCTCCAGGAGAGACTGCGACCACACAGCAAGTTATCTTTATCATTTATGTGGAGATGTTAATGTCACAGAATTAGCAGAAATCTGTGGTGGGTAACAGGAGGACAGATTCAACTTAGTCTGGAAGGCAGAAACATTACATTTGACTTCTCAAAGTCAGAGCTCAGTGGTATAAGTAATTATGACGACGTCTAGAAGACACACAGTATGGTTTCATGTCCCAAAGTCAGGTTCCACTGAGATTTGAACTCAGATCACTGGATTCAAAGTCCAGAGTGCTAACCATTACACCATGGAACCTCTGTAAAAGATTTATGACTGCCAGAGTTTCGCACTGTGACAACACAATACCAGCTTGAACCCAGAGAAAACAATCGTGGGATAAAATAAGACACATTATGGTTACTAAATGATTACAAATTATTTTAAACTTGAAGAGCATAAAAAAGTTAAAAAGCTAAAAACTGGAACAAATACATACAAAAGGGAATAAAAGAAAAGAAAGACGTTATGACTAATGAAACAGAGCTCCAGCTCATAAGAGGGAAAAACTGACTGAAGTTATCAAAAACATCATCTTATGATAGTTCTTGTTTTAAATACAATATGGGTTTGTGAGCGGCACCAGCTTCATGGTATGGGTTTCCATGGCTGAACAGCTGCTGTATGTGTTATGTGAAGCATGATATTTCTGTCCTCACCAAAGTAAGTTGAAATTTGATCTTACTTTGGAGAAGACAGAAATATCATGCTTCACATAACACATACAGCAGCTGTTCAGCCATAAACGCGAAATGTCAGGATGGCCGAGCGGTCTAAGGCGCTGCGTTCAGGTCGCAGTCTCTCCTGGAGGCGTGGGTTCGAATCCCACTTCTGACAGCTTGTTTTTCCCATAATCTTTCAGACCTGCAGGTTTCTGTTTGTGGAGTCATTCTGAAAAAAATACTTTACCACCTCTGACAGATCGTTACATGGAGAAGCCTTTTGAATACATGCGCGCTCATCCACACAGGTGTACACACGGGTGTTCAAGAGACGCAATCTACACCTTTCTTGGCTGCTGTTTTGGAGCACGTTGTGCGCTGTCAGTCCTGCGTGCTGCACAATAATATTCAATATTTAGTATTTACTGTTAGTCTAGGTTATTGCTGTGGTCTCCATATTGTGTTGCTCTGCAATGCTTTTGCTTGTTTTCTTTTGCTTTTTTTTTTTTTGAGAGAAAGATGCCCAAATCTGTTGGGCATCTTTCTTGGCCTTCACAATTCTGATAGCTAAAGAGCCAAACGGGACAGGCCAAAAAAACACACACAAAAAAACAAAAAAAGACTGGGTCTCGCTGTGTTGCTCAGGCTGCACTGCAGCATCTATTCACAGGTGCCATCCCACTACTGAGCAGCACGGGGGCTTTGACCTGCTCCGTCTCCGACCTGGGCCGGTGCACCCCTCCTTAGACAACCTGGTGTTCCCGGGCTCCCCCAGGAGCTCCATATTGATGCCGAACTTTGTGCGGACACCTGATCGGCATAGTCCGCTGCAGCTCAGAGCTCCTGAGCTCAAACGATCCTCCAGCCTCAGCCTCCCGGAAGCTTGGATTACAGGCACGCGCCACCGCACCCGGCAAGAAGCAGCCTCACTCACAGAGGTTTTAACTCTCAGTCATAAAATTTCAACTTACTTTGGAGAGGACATAAATATCATTCTTCACATAACACATACAGCAGCTGTCCAAACATGGAAACCCATACCATGAAGCTGGTGCCGCACAGTTTTTGTGCTGATGTTAAAGTCAGAGGAGCTTTGGAGCTGTGCAGGTTTTGAGTCAGCAGAGTGTTTGTGACTTTTACGCACAAGGAGACCTCAGCACTCAGCGACCCCACTCTGTAACTTTGTGTGGTGCGCATAAGTGATTCTAAAGGGAGACGTTAGCTGCTTGATTTTATACGCCTCTCACTGAAAAACACAACTGTAGCACAGTTTCAGTGTACCGGAGAAGACATGCACTGTGGTTTCACCTGGCAAAATCAGGTTCCACCGAGATTTGAACTCAGATCACTGGATTCAGAGTCCAGAGTGCTAACCATTACACCATGGAACC
>VOQK01032662.1:0-37141 GCA_015052645.1 Benitochromis conjunctus
AATATTGTTAGGGTGCCTGGGTCGTTGATCCAGTGCTTTGTGTTTTGGTTCCTTATTTCTATGTATTTCATTATGTTGAGCCTTCTTTGTCCATTAGTTATAGTGTTTGTGCTTAGTTTAGATTCTATGTGTGGTTTATGTTAGATTTCAGTCTTCTGGTTTCTGTCTGTTAGTGTCTGTGTCAAGCCGGCGTCTGTGTCTAGCCCGCATCTGTGTTTTAGTTCCTGTTTTACTTTGGTAGTCTGCGTTTCATGTTAATGTGTCTGGTTTTGCTTCCCTTGTCGCGTTAGCCCTGATTTGTCCCAGCTGTGTTTCCCTCCTGTTTCTCATTTCCTGATTTCTCCCTTTGTGTATTTAAGCCCTGTGTTTTCCTTGGTCTGTGTTGCGGTCTCCCTCATACTACGCTGTGTGTTTTCTGTCTGCTTGTGTAAGGTTTTTTTTGTGTTTTCTAGTTGAGTTACGTTTGAGTTTAGAATTAAATCTATTTTGAGTTTAAGTTTTGGTCTCTGAGTTTCTGTGAGTCTGCACCTTGGGTCCTTCATTTCCTGCCTTCACACAGCTCATGACACTAGGTTTGAATTCAGACAACTGATTAATATAGACAGTCTGGCAATTACTTTTTAAATAATGTTATGGTAGAATACCATTAATTATTAAAGCAATGTGAAAACCTTTTAATAGAGACTATGTAATGAGTACGTGATTACATTTTCAAGATTTTTGTCCAGCTTAGATTGTACGTAATATATTACTGGCCTGACCACACCCATACTCATGTCCTGACTGTGGGTGTGGGGAGCGTGAGTAATAGCCAATAGACCATCTCTTCTTATCTTCCAGAGGGATCTCCAAAACCATCTGGGGTGCGTGTCTGTTAGTTATGTGTTGGTTATATGTTGAACAGCATTTAGGCATAAATTGCATTCCTTGCCATTTACACCCTTACGCACTGAAGGGTGTGTGTGTGTGTGTTTGTATGTGTGTCACCACACCTACAATAGAGACAGCCGGTGAGTTACAGTTTGTGCAGACAGACCTCTGAGTGCTCTCTGCCTCCACCACTGTATCCATCAGAGTTGTGATAGAGGGTTGTGAATTTGTCTCCTTTACTTAGATTTACTGAAATGATATACACTAACGGTCTGCTCTTGGCACAAATTTCAGACTGCATTTTAAAATAAGAGCTCTTTGCAGCCTCAGAGCTGCAGAGAAATGATTGGAGAAGTGTTGCATGAGGAGTTTAAACACTGCACAATATACAGTGGGTGACAGGCAGATAATACTGTCCTCAGAAAATCATTGCAGAGCTCAATGATTACACTCCTATTAAATTAGTTAGATGGAATTTTAGGGGTTTCGCCTCCTCATTAAAAAGACATGAGACTCACTTCTATCTCGTGACTGATGTTTGACCTTATAATATTGTCATTTACATATAACCTTAAGCTTTTGCTGCACAGTTATCATGGTGGCTTGGAGGATGACTGAGTGATGAGACCTCTACACCAACTAGGGCTACTCTGGTAGTAGGAGAGCAGTTTCGTAAGGTTCTAAGTAAGGTGATATTTTTTATGTTTTATGTAATAACACATCCTAAACAAATCGTAAAAAGGTATTTTAGGTAGATAAGAAAAGGCAAAATATTTTACAGAAAGAAATCTATCGCTAGTTTAGAAGAAAATAATTATGGCTGCTAAGTAGAAGGAAGAATTAATTGTATTACAGTATGAGGTCATTATTTAAACAGTGCCTGGAGCTAACAGGCCAAAATGCATTAGTATAAATGAAAAATCCCCTGTACCCTGTGATAAGACCAAAAGGTATTGAAGAAGATGAATAGCCTACAAGCAAAACCTTAATTGCTATTATGACAAAGGACTATTAATAACAATCAGCAGGGACATTTCTTGCTGCCTCTCTCCATTCCTCTTGTACCTTTAATGCCATAGACATACCATTCAGTGACCCTTCCTTTCTGTCCCATGAAGAGCTTTTATCATGTGACTGTCATTTTTTTAAACGTAGCTCCACAATAACAGATTGTTGTGGTCGTGTTAAACTTTCTGTGAAGCGGAATCAAACTCAAACCTTTGTTTCTGTGAGTCAGATTTAACCACAAAGGTGTTCGCCAAAGACCCATTCATAGTCTTTTTTTATTATCAGTGCACATGCTATGTCTGTATACAGTTGCCAAAATATAAAGTTTCTTTTATATCTGTTTTGTTAATGACATTTTGTGTATATTTTGCAACAGTCAAGATTGAAGTAAAATTAAAAAAATGATTTCTGTGTGCTTTAATTGCCTTGTTTCTTGATTCGCACATTCTTGTGATATGTGGTATGTAATAAATAAATACATTTTAATACTTTAATTACAGATTAATTTTCACAGTAGTATTACTTTTAACAATAGTTCCCCCGATTTTTTAACTAGACTATTATTCTAATCTATCCTCCCAATTTTCCATATACCTGATTATTACTCTCTGCTTCCCTCACTTGGGGTGTTTATGGTCTCTGAGGAGGTTGCTGTCCTCTTGGTGACAACTAGAAGAGGACAACCCCATCTGCAATGGCGACCCAGCCATCTTAGCCAATCACAGAACAAGCTGGAATGAGGGGGAACATCTTGATAGCTTGTCTGTTGCAGTCAAGACTCTGACACTACAGTGAGTTAACCTTGATTTCCCCATCCTCCACCACCAGCTCAAGCCAGTTCTGTCACAACGTATAACTTGCTATAGCCTGCTAAAGAGCGATCAGGTAAGACTTGCATGTCATTGGACTGTGGGAGGAAGCTGCAGTACCTGAAGAGAACCCACGTACATATGGGGATAACATGCAAACTAGACTGGATTCAATAAACACATAACTGTATGAGTTTGTAAAAGAAAGATAGTATAAATAGTACATTTAGGTTTTTGTTGAAGCCAGACAAATTAGAAAACGTGAAATCCAAAAACGTTTGACAAAAATTAAAGTGTTGTCAATAAAGTTTTAAGAATTCAGTGTGTTTTATTGTTTTATTTTCTATCTATAGCGGTGTGTGTTTAAAAAGCATTTGTTTACATGTTCGTAATAGAACCTATTGTTCTTATTGCTTAGCCTGACCGATTAGCTGAACTTGATTTTTGAAGTCTACGCAAAGTAGACACAGTTTATTGTATTTATTTATTTTTTAGCATGTATTTAAATAAATTATTAATTATGTAACCTCATCATAAAATGCCAAAACCAATTTAAAATATTTGCTTGTTTTGCCTCTTTCTCGATTTGGAACGATAAAAAACAGAAAGTAGTAAAAAATCAAAATGAAATAGCATACAGTTAATTTTTTTTTTCATAATGTCATTGACAAGATGGCTTCTAAATGATTTTCTCTGTTAGAATAATTAGTTGGATGTTTGATTTTATTTGTGGTCTGCTAACACACACATGCACACTTTGTGTGCTTTGTTCCTTTGTTTCTAAGACGCGGCGTCCTGATCTTCGTTCTGGTTATCTCCAGCCCACAGTCAGCTCTCATTACAACACAACCGCCACTAAACTTCAGTCAGAGGTCATATGTAATGTGATCATGTTTCAGTGAACACTGTACAGCTAAATAACAACATGCAATTGGTATTTTGATGAAAATTACATGTAGATATCTCGGTTTGTCATTTTTCATCTGCAACAGCATGTCTCCTATTTTCAGAGCATGTTCTGTACGTTTTTACAGTTGATACTGCTAACAGAGCATGACTTGACAGGTACACAGTGTGAGAACTGTGCATTTCATTTCAGTAACTAGATTACTTTCTTTTCTTGTTATATTTGTGATTTGGTCTGGGGTGCAGATTAGATGGATTTTTACTCCAAGCCAGTAAAACATTTTGAAAAGATGAATAAAAAGTTGAATTTTCCATTCAGTTACAGAACTGATACTTTTTTATAACATCATCATGGTCAGCAAAAAAAAAGAAACAGTCATTTTCTGTCCACCCACTGAGCTCAGCTTGGACTGTATTGATTTTTGCTCCGGTGGGCGAGAGTGAACTCTTACAAAATGAATGACCAAAAGAAAAGAATATGGTGTTTCGAGGTAGAAATGTGATTAAGGGCAAGCAAGATTAGTCTGGCCACTGAGGTGATGGTGAGGGTCAAAACATACTGTCTTGCTGAATTAACAATTAATCAACATCATGTTCAAAAAAAGGAGAGAGAGAAGGTAAAGAAATTATACATTCCCACCCTGTTTCACAGAAACTGCTTTGTCAGTTTGTTTGCCCTCAATATTCAACAGTATTGTCGAGTCTTTTACATCATGTTAATGTTTTATAACAACAGAAGAAGATGGACTCAAGTAAAACTTCTCCTCCTGCCAAGTAAGAATAGAAATGATCCGATATATATCTATATCTATATCTATCTATCTATCTATCTATCTATCTATCTATCTATCTATCTATCTATCTATCTATCTATCTATCTATATCTATATCTATATATATATATGTATACACACACACACACACACAAATGAATTCATTTCTATATTTTAAAGCAGAGCTGCAAATGCCTATAAGGGTCACGTGATTGCTACTGTTTTTTAAATTATTGCAGGGTCTTTGACTTACAGTCTAAAGTGCCTTGAGGTGCTTTCTTTCCCACCTTTCCACTTCCATCGCTGTGATTTGGAACTACATAAGTAAAACTCCATAGAGTAGAACTGATTCAACTAGAAAAGACCTGATTTAATAGCTGATTTAATTTTCGTGGATGAAAAGAGAGGACATGACATTTAGAAATGAGAATTTTTAACGGTGAAAAACATTCTTCTAATTAGCTAATCTCACTGTTTGTGCCTCTCAGTCTCTAAATGCTAACATTTGTCCTGTATTTTTTTTCCTCTTCAATAGTTTTTCTCTTTCCCACCTTTCCACTCCTGTTTATCTCCATTCGCTCTCTTCTTCCGGCTAAGCCATCCAGTCCAGCACTTAAATAGAGGAAACATTGTGCATTCTTCAGAGCTGCAATGTCCCAATCGGTCCTGACACACACATAAACACAACCACGCTCTGACAGCGGATAGAAATTGCTGTATCCTCCACTCAACCAGTAAGGAACCCTGCTCAGATGCCATTTCAAATGTCAGCTTCCTTTCTCCTCAAAGGCAAAGTCAGCTCCGTGAATGAGTGGGATCTTAAAATCATGTAATTGTTTTTGGCAGATCATTGTATTTACTTACTGTATTGAGTCAAGCTAAGCCACTGGAAGGTGCACACCGATGAGGAAGAAATACACCCAGACACATGCAACAGGGATATAACGAAAAAAAGCTCTAACTAGCTCTAACAGCTATTTTAAAGCTCTAACTGGAAGATTTTATATGATATTGGTGAAGCTGTTAAAAACATGTAAATGAGTCACATAGCTACTTCATTGACTACACTGTCTGGCACAGTACTCGCTAATACCAATTCCCCTAACAAAAGAGCTTTTTAAAAATAAGATATATCACACTGTGCCTTGATTTTGTAAGTGCATATTTTCTTATCAGCAGATTTTTATTTGATTTTGTGTTCAGACCTGAGAGAAAAAGGTCCTGTAGACTGCAAGACGAAAAAAGAGACAAATACTGGCAAACTTTCTTGCCGTGCAGCTAAAAGTGATAATTGCTGCACCTTTTCCACCTCACAAACGTATAAAACAGTATTACTTCAAAACAGGGTTTTTAACTCTTGGAAGTTAGCAATGTGTTTACAAGAATAAATTATTTTCTTCTTCGTCAAAGAGCAAATAAGGCCGTTCTTGAAACAGATCAAAAAGTTGTGTCCAGTGGAACAAATCGCTGTACATTTCACTCAGTCCTCCACCCAATGTGCTGTATTTCACTGTTCCTCTGACAAAAAAAATTATATTGTTTTCAAGTCAACATAATTCACATAATACACAGCTTTCCACTCTCTACTTATGTCTTTCACAAGTGCGTGTACACACATGCAAACACACGCACACTTCTTGTAGCTCAAACAAAATCGCATCGCTATTCACAATTTGCTTTCGTCTCACTAACAAACTGGAATAATATCATTTTCTTTAACACGGCCATGCCACCAAAGTCATGTCAAACCATATATCACTTCATCAATTCATCTACCTTGGCACTGCAGCAGACAGGTGATGAAGTTTGGCCTCATTCATAATCTTATTATTGCTGCTCTTTCCTGCTCTGGACCAAGGCCAGAACACATATTACACAAATAAAACAAGAGGCAGACAGACCAGAGCAAGGTGGCAGCTCTCTCCTCTCACAGAGCTCTGTCACCGAATGCCTCTGAACAGAATGAAAGACAGTCCTTGACATTTATGTCCAAATCTAGAGGGAGCCAGGAGAACGTGGTGTGCTCAAAATATTTGACATGGTTGAATTTCTCAGCTGCACAGGACATAAAAGTATAAATACATTATCCTCAGTCAACATTTGCACTAATTGAACAGCAAATTTGATCTATACAATCCTGCCAGTGTCCTTTTAATTTAACAGTGTAGCTATTTGTAGCTGCTGGCAAAAAGATAACATTAAAAAATGTTATATACATATATATAATATTTAATATATATAAAAAGACAAAGAATTGAAGCATGTTTTTTTTTCTTCCTGCACACTTGCTCCAGCAATCAGATGACTTCAGTTCCTGTGCAGGTAGAAGGAATAATAATCTAATTTTCTTATTTTTAGTGCACAAAAGAAGAGCAGTGTGATGGTGAACTCCAAACTCCACACAGGACACAAACAATTAAATTATCCTACGAGCCAAACTTCTGCTCTTTGCAAGCACGATGTTTAAGCTGAATGTCTGCCAACCCCAGCCAAGCAGCTAGGGATTGATCTTCAACAGATAACGAAAGTAGCGATGAGCAGTCAAGCTTGTACCATTGCAGCCTCCATTTCTATCTGCTGCTGTTTCCATGACAGAATCTCAGCGGCAATAAATTTGAGATCTCTTGGGGATGGTTTTCGATTTTGCTTCGTGGCGTCGGTTTTGTGTTCATACATAAACACTAAAAGAAAGACGGGATGTACGTAAACGCTGTCTATAAGTCTTCATTAGGATGGGGATTTGGTTACATTTAAGATTTATATTGTTAATTGTTACTAATCAGGTGAAAGGTCATGTTACAGATGCAGAATTATCTACAATGAATATACTGCATGTACCGTACGTATACAGTGGTACAATAATTTCACTGATGTTCTCTAAGATATATAACTTTACCTGTGACTTTGTTATGTGCAGATAGAGAAATTATGAAACAAGTGCACGCCAAAATGCTCACATGTAGCATATTACACTGTTTTTGGGCTTATCTAACTTTTGCCAGACAGGTAATGAGTGTAAGTACAGGTTAGAAGTTGCCATGCAAGCTGATAATTATAGTCATCTTGACTAAGTGATGTACATGGAGTGGATGACCTTGAGTATTATGTAGAGTCAGTAAAGTAAAGAGAAAAATGGTAATCCTCAGTTTCAGCACGTTAACAGGAAGAAAAAGAATATAGTTAGTGGAGGGCCACGCCTTATATTTTGACAGTGTACACTTAAGTGGAGACAGACACTAATCCTTACAGACCATGTCCAAAACTCTAATAGTGCAGCAAGTGTTGACAAAAAAGGCACAGATGCAGACAGAAACAGAGCATCACTAAGGAAGACGAAAAGAAAGGAAAGAAAGAAAGCTGTGGCAGGGAAGCACTCGCCATGGGTCTGAATTTACGGTTGCATTTAGGTGTCATCTGCAAAGGTTAGTGTTTCACAGTTGGCAGCGGCGCGCTGGAGTGATCACAGCTCAGTCAGCCCAAGCTCGAGCTGAGTGTCACTGCCAGGGACCATCCATTCGTTATGGCACTCCTAATGGATATGTGGGCTGCATGGCGACCATAAATTACAATTACTCTTCCTGGCTCTCTCAGCTCATTCACCATCTCTTTTTTTGCTCTCCTCTTTTCTTTTGCTTCCTTTCTTTTTATATATTCTCTAACATTATTTTTACCATTTGTTTTTCTTCTTCACAGATTCGACTTTTATTGTTCTTGCCTTTCATTTATTCATCAAGGCGCGAGCCAGAGCTTTCATGAACCTTAGTATAGAGGCGAGGCATGGGCAAAGGACCAACGTATGTAGGTCTGAATATCTTTCTTTAAAATGACCAAACAGCTTAGTTGGCCTTGGCAGGGAGAGCACAGTGTATATTATTAGATCCATTGTCCATCATTAGGTCCCCCTCTCTTACGTAACTGTCTGTCCCGCTCTTCTCTGATAGTGCGGAAAAACAAAGGATTCCTAGATCACAAAGGGGAAAAAAAGGAGGAAATCAATGCAATCAGATGGAAAGACATTGTCTCTGTGAGCGTCCCAGGAGATTTTACCAGGCAGTCGATATGTTATAACTGCCCTTTAAAGCTGCAGTGATTTTAAAGGCTACTGCTGAAAGCTGGCCTAATGTACAGGTAAATCACATGAGCTCATCACTACAGGGAGAACCATGCTGTGTGATCACCAGAAAAGAATGAAGCTACAATATAACATTATAACCTTGCTTTCTGGTTCACTGTGGGACTTTGTGTGTGTGTGTGAGTGTGCATGTTATACATATCACTGAATGAGGATTTACCAGAAAGATCAGTGGAAAGAATCTCATCAAACTGCATTTTAACCAATGTGACACATGCAAATGTTCAATGAAATAAACATGTACAACAATGACCAAATGCATACAAATACATTAGCAGTTTGCGCACAGTGTGTGTCTCTAGCCCTGAGGAGAATTCTGCTCTGTTGCATGTAGGTCCTTAACCCATCAGAGTGTGAATCATAGTCTAACAGTCAGGTTGGTTAACCCTCTGTGAGTTTCTCTGCACATCCATTCAGACAGACAGACAGCGTGTTTCAGCTTCACTCTATATATAGCTTATTCATGTCCAGGGGAAGTTTATGGGAAACGAGAAGTGGCATCCATTTATTTAGATGAATTTATGTACATTAATGAGTGAACTTTCAGCTATAGCAGGGAAAAATCCAATCCTGCTGCCACTTTTTGTCTGTTATATCACTATCATCCTTATCTTTAGTTTAAACAGCTTGATTTAAAAAGCTCTGTTTAAGAGTTTCTTTCTGTTGTGTCTTTAAAATCCAGGCCAATCATTCACAGTTTGTGCAACCTTACATGTTCATTTAGGAAAAAATGTGTGTACAGTTTTACTTATACTGTATATTCACTCAAATAAAACAAGCTGAAAACCTAGCTATGGTTCCTGCATGCAGATTTGACTGCATCATCCCACACTCAGTCCAGATATCTTGCTGAATCAGATTGTCAGCGAGGGTGACAGAGGCGTTCACATTTACATGCAAGTGAGGCGGGCATCCACACACAGCAGTGAGTCACGATTACATGCCCCTGAAGAGGTATTGTTCATTCTGTCTGGTTGGAAAACATCTCTCCAGAGATGTGACCTTAGCTGCTGACAAAGACTCTGACCTTTGCATCATATTGTCTGTTAACATATCACAGACTGTTTGGTTGTATAATTTTGGAGTATTAAAAAAATAATTATATCTGAAGCAGATATCCTTCGAATATACAATCATGATCTGAAACACTGCATCACAAACAAGATTACTTAAAAAAATGAATGAAATAAACAAACAATATTGAAATGCATTCAGCTCATTCCATTTACAATCGAATTCAAGCACCTTGACTGTGGGTGCTGATACTGAATACTGATTGAATACCAATGCTACTTCACAATCAGCATTCCTCCCTGTGAGGAGGGGACTGGGAATCATTCTTTTAAGTGTAAGGAAGCATCAAACGCCACTTAAGCAGTGTTCCCAATTTTTTTTTTAATAAAATGTAACAAATAAATACATCCAAGAATATAAAGTAACTTCATATTTTTTGTGACATTTCTCAGTGAAATAATTAGAGAAAACAGTCCCAGGATAAATGTATTGAAAAAATAAGTAGTTTACTGGTATTACTTATCCAATTTATTTGTGAGAGTCATTATTCTGCAAACTTACGCCAATTACAATCACAGTAGTCTTGTGGCTGTGCTTTTTCCTCCTCACACAAACCTGTGTGGAGCTGACAATGAAAGTTTAGTAACAGAGTGTGAGCGAGAAAGCATCACTTTGATCACTTTGAAATACATTCAAACTGTTCTTCTTCTGCTGTTGGTTTCCTCTCTTCTACATTAGCTCTGCTATTGCTCCATCCCAAAGTAAACACTGAAAAACATAGAACCAATGTGAATGAACCATTGACTGAGTCATAATGTAGACTGACCTGAACGATTTCCAATCCAAACATCACAACGGCACATATCTCATTAAAATCACACATTACACTTAAACACCACAGAAGGATGTTTTTATTAAAAATGAACCAATTTTACTACCAAACCTACTCATTAAGAGAATCATTAATTTGTATTACAACAAATTATGGTTGCAAAATAGTGCAAACTCTCAAAAGTGACCCGTACCTATATAAAACGTGCTTTTCCTGTAGTGTTTCACCTTAAAGCACAAATGTCAGCCACATGATGTCACTGGAGGAAATACCAATGGGTCACCAAAGTCAGAGTCCTGCAGCCTGGAGGAGTGACGTCTCTCCTCACTCAGTCATTGCTGTAAAATCGTGGTTTATGGGGTTGATGTGGCGAGCAGGAACTTAGGAGCCTGTCCCGTGTGACCTATGATTGATTGTCAGCTTCGAGTGCTCACCTGTGCAGCATCCAAAGATGGTGGTGGATAAGCATATTCATGGCTGCCCGTCTTGACCTTTACGAAGTAATTAAGGGCCTGAGCTCACCGAAAAGAGCTGAGTGCTCATGTGCTCCACAAAGCTGCACTGGACCTCAGTGAGTTGACTGCCTCACTTCCAGAAATTAGGTTTTTGAAATCCATTTCATGTTGTCAGGGTATGGTTGAATAGAATCAATGGTTATCTTTAAAACATTATGCATAGATACAGCATTCATTTGTTAGTCATGTTGTAAAATAATTAAAAAAAAAGCTATTTATGCATAAATGTCAAACATTTTTTTTGTCACAAATGAAGGAAAAATGTATTTTCCTGAAGGAGAGCAGTTTTAAAAGAGATACACACAACAGAGAGCTTCTTCTCGGTTCTTGTGCTCTGACAGCTGTGACCGCGCCAGCGCTGCACAAACCTAAACACTGCATTTAATACTCGCTCCCTGACCTTATCTGTGAGACTTCCAACAAACCGAGCCACTAAATTGGATGGACTATTAAATGGGTACTTCAGAGAAACCCAAAAAGTAGATTGGGACAGGCCTTTAAATCAGAGTTTATTTTTTGAGAGACAATTTTAATGACACTAATAAAACTCTGATGAGTTCCATGTCTATTAAGCCACTTTAAAGAAATTTTACTACTATCATCTCTGCCTTAACTATCCCTAGGAAGATTTTCTAGTCTGTTTATAAGGCTTCTGAAAACTGGGCACATTTTTTAGAGGCATAACAAATATCAAGCACCTGTGCCTCAAGAGCAAACAGGATTTTGAAAGTGTTTTTTTCCCCCTACTAAGTAAATAAGTAGGAATGGTGTCCAATCCTTATCCTTTTCTGATAAAAGTTTCCAAATCTCCCTGGGACTCTAGCCCCAATAAATCCTTTTTTTTTTCTACACAGAGACTCCATCCTCTTATTCCCACCTTAAACTTAGGCGCTCTGTTTCTCTAGTTTAACCATAACCCAAACTAATTACCTGTGTGGCCTTAACATGACCTTCATTAATTACTGAAATAATTGGTAACACAAGCTTTCTCTCATCATGTTTTATGAGTCTTCCACAGGTTTCCTCTGAGAGGCTGTGTGCTGAGAAACAATGGGTGAAGCAAAACTAGTGATTAAAGCAGAACACAATACTGTTTAACTATGTCATTTCTTTGGGTTTAGATTGTAGCCAATTCAGCTGAATTACACCCTTCTGTTCCAACATCAATAAAACTGATCCATGGATAGTAATTTTAAACGAATCAACAAAGTAAAATGTTAAATCAAGATTACTGTAATTAAGTCTATGAGAAATCTGCCATCCTCTCCTGTTGGAGGCTTGTCAGTTTCAAAGCTATATGTAGCCACACTCTGCAAGTCCAGCACGTTTTGATCAGTAGGCTGGCAGGCAGGAAAAGATTAGGTGTGCATGATTAATAATAGCTCTATTTGGTTTCCAGTGTATGTCAGTACAGTGAGCAATGCGAAGAAATGGTGTAACCAGATGTAACTGAGCTAAGACAGATTTACTAATTAAACTGGGCAACGGCTGAATAAAGGGGGTGCCATTACTTTGTAAATCCAGCTGAGAAAAGTCAGTTTATTTTACTGTTATTGCAACAGTAGTCAGGTGCTTCACCAGTTTTTTGTGCAGGCTTTACTTTTTTCTTTCGTGCAGACTCTGATTGTAAATTTCTTATTATAATTTGCATAATATTTAGGTTGCAGTTGAGCTGAAAAAAATTGCATTGTGAGTCTTTAGCTAAACTGTTTTTCTTGATGCTGATGAAAAATGTCATGAGGTTGACGTGACGGTGAATTCATGAGATGTTCACAACGCTGAGACCCCTTACACTATGTATGCATTGGCGACGTTGCTGACAACTGTGTGGTATGAAACTCTGAAAGGCTGCCACCTGAGGGAAGTGTGGGATGGCCTCACCTGTCACCTGTCCTTTGACAAAAGATGGTGTTTCCCGTGTTAAAAGAGATAAGGAAGGAAGCACCGGAAACCCTTCTTTAGCATTTAGAAAATTCGACAACCTCTTGTCAAGGCTGCCACTTAGATACTTCTGGGTCATTTCACTCAGTTAGGAACCTTCCTAAGCAGACGAGACTATTCAACCAGAACCTAAGGCTTCACTTCTTTGCAGTGGGAGCAGGTGGTGATGCGGTATCCACTTTAATGTACAGTTTATGGTCAACATAGATTCCTTGAAAAAGGTCTAAGCTAGGTCTGAAACCACCGAGTTTCATTACATGTTTTATTACTGACCTGTAAATGAGGCAAAAAGGAAGAATAAATGACATACTGCACTGCCAAATTTAATAGGAACATCAAATAAACAGTTTATTCTGGGTAATGGTTATTTCTTAAGTCAGACTCACTAACCAGTTTTATCTGACTGGTAAAGAAATAAGCTATGAGGGAGTTTATATTTAAAGTGGATTATTCAGCCGTGGTATCATTACAAGAAAAAGGAACAATGAGTCCCACCAGGTTATTTTTGTCCAAACATGAACAGAAAATGGATTCAACTTAAAACATCTTCTTTCTAGAAACAAGCTAAATGCTGATCTGACGTGGAGTGAATATTGTTGTGGGCATTTTTCTTTCCATGTCTGCTGTTTGTCTACATCTGTGTGACTAGGTGGAAAGCTGAATGTGATAGCCAGACGGCCGGGGCTATTGACCTTGGAGGACTACCTTCTGGCAACAGATCTGCTTCCTGCATTGATTTTTATTTTCATGGCTGGGTTATTTGGGTTTCTACCCTCGAGTCTCAGCTCAGCTGCCACCAAGGTCAGTTAGGGAGAGAAGGAACCTGTTTTGTCTGCATTAGTTTCACACCATAAGTAGATATGGATATGTTGTCAGAGTCTTTTTATCTGCCTACTCTACCTGCAGTTACCTCCAAAAGATGTATACTGCCTTTCTATTTTTCTTCATGTTTCCTTTCTTTTTAACTTAGGGAAGAAATTATGCAAAATAAAGTTTCTTTATTTACCAGAGTTCAAAAATAATATATTCCTAACAAATGAAGACTTACAGGTAAACAGTTTTAAATGTCAAAAAATTGCTAAAATCTCGATAAAGGATTTATATAAGTTACAAAATAACAAATGCATTTTTGTAGACAAAGTGAAAATAAGTTAGTAGAAGTACCTGATGAATTCTAACTTTAGTTTTCATGCTAACTATCTTGACTTATAAAAGCCTTTGAAGTAGATATGCAGTGCAGTAAAGTCGAGAATGTAAACCAGTGGATTTTATTTCAAAGTTAGGCAATGCATGCTCCCTTTGATTACAACAGATTTATTCAAAGTTCTCAGATGTTTTCTTGACTATACAGTTCTATGGCAGAGATGATGACACAGGGATGTACAGCTCTTGATTTAAACAGGCACTTATGCAGTACCCACAATCTGGACTTGAAAATATTCACTCATTGCACTAAGCGCCACCTGGAAAATGAAAGACCCCGTTTTCATGATTACAGCATAGATTGAATAGTTTACAGGAATGAGAGACCGATGTACTTAACACCAACACGCACGCATACAACCATAATGGTGGGTGTATGTGTTGTGTAGGGATGTCTTGAGAAATTACGTCTTTTTTTCTGTAACAGAGCCCACCATGGACACTGGAATAAGCTTGAGCTCTTCAAGATACAAAGTATGCATTTCAAAAAGTGATATATGGTCTGATCCAGTATCAGCTACTGAACAATCTGTGCGAGGATGACTGTATACATCATGTGTATCCAATCAAACTTCAAGGATGATGAACAGACCTCCTCCGTCCCCCTGTCTCACCGACAGGGACCATAACTCTTAATATTGCAAACTGCTTCGATTTGTCTTTCAATTGAAAAGATGACCTTCCTTTGACCTTCTTCCACCAAGAGTCACCAAAATCAGCCAAAGCACAGAGTATGTCACCATCCCAGCCCTGCTACTCTTCTCCAAGAACTGTCCAGTTAGGCCTAACCTCCATCGTCCATCAATACAAAAGCTGCCTGGGGCCAAGTGAGCAGGGCTAAGAAAAGATCAAAGAACATGTTGCAACAGCATGCATACACAGCTCTCTCTCTCGCTCTCTCTCTCTTTCTCTCTCGCACGCACGCACGCACGCACGCACACACACTCACACACAGTTCCTGGTTGTCAGGCCTTCACACCTTAAGGCACTGACAATGATACTTCCCCATGTCAACTACTGTTTTATTGTCTCTGCAAAGGATTAACAAATACATTTGGATGCATAGCATGTCCAGTCTTTTCTTCACTCTCCTTTTTGGCACTCTCCCTTTTTCCTTACAGGTACATTTATCTTCTAAAAGTTACTCACAGATTCACATGCTCTTTTGTAACAGAATCAATTCAAACACAGTAACCAAAGGACACACTATTGCAAACTGAAGTTTCTCACTGACTCAAAATCTACCTTAAACAAAACTATCTCTATTCAGTTTTATATCCCACCTGGGCATTCCAGGTTGTGTAAAGCTGCTGCATTCCAGCACACGCACATTGAACCAGACAGTAAAATTGTGACAAATTACTCCACACCACTGATGGAATTTAAAGCACCTATACTGAAAATGTGTGTTTGTGGGGAGGGTGGGATAAAGCAACACAGCGCTGACTAAGGCACAACAACAAATGCTGCTCCCTCAATAATTAACAAGGACCTAAACCGTGTGCCTCTTTTCAAACTGCCCAACTGCCACACACACACGTCACTTCTGTGTTCTTCTATTGTTTTATATTCTCAGGAACATCTACATTACACTGCATATGAACAGATCCATCAACCCTCCAGCACCAGATGGGAGTGCATATGCTCCTGCTGTACATGTTTATATGTATACATGTGGGGTAAGAGAATACCCTCCTTATGTCACACTTTGCATCACTCTCTTATGTGTACAGGCATAAACATGTTAATGTTCATTTTCTTTTCAAATAAGTCCAATTGTCTCTTTTTTTCTTAATGATAAAAATGACGAAACTCGTTAGGACAGAGGTCATTGCAGTGTTATTTTGTATTTAAGGCTTGTCATGAAGTGACATGCGCTACCATTCCTGAGAGACATTAGCTAAGCAGGATCAGCCATATGGGGCTGTTCAGAGGGAGATCAGTTTTTCCCCTAGGGTTATACGGGCATAGGAGTGTTGAAATAGACTTGCTGCCATCTAGTGGATTCAGAACGGCAAGCACAGCTGCAGAAGAAATGATTTTCATAATAATTTTATAGTGACAGTGTATCATATCTAGGGGAATGTTACTTTCCAATCAGAAATGCTATTAAAGGGATAATTATGATGTATTTTTAAAACACGGGTAATAGTTTTGTATCTATAAAGAACAAGTTTTATGTTAACAGGTTATAAAACAAGACTACTTATTTAGGTTTCTCCCCAGCATTACTTACACTTTTTATTCTTTTTCTTACATTTGGAGATTTATTTCTTATTTCTTCTTATTTATTTCTTCAGGGAGACCCCATTCAGATTGTCTAACAAAAGCAGATGTAAAAAAAAAAAGAAATGAAAATGAAACCCATGACATATGTTTTTTTATTGCTTATTGTTAGAAGCGGGCCCAGCTGACCAGGGAGCTGGCCTTTTGTAACGATCCCTGGCGAGTGTTTGGCCTACTGTGCCCAGATCAGCCAATAGACACGTGCCAGTTAACTTTGAATGGGCCAATAGGTGGAGGCTTGACACCTGAAAGACAAGAGCAACAGAAAAACAACAGTGCCACTTATTGTGGCATGTAACACTTTTTAACATCTGTATCAGATTTAAGTGATTGATTAATCCCAAATTAAGTTCTTCACGTCAGTGAATAAGAGGAATGCAACTCCTGTAGACATACTAAATGACATGACAGTATTAAGTCATTTTACCAGATGAGATTCATGACACTCAAATAACAATGAGGTAACAAAAGTACAAGAGGTGGGAAATAAATCCAAGAAGAGACAAAGTAACTGGACTATCAGAAAGGAGAACATACAAGTTGATGAAAGACACAAGAAAGATGACTCCGCTGAGGCAAAGGTAGTCAAATTAAACACAAGACACAGAAGACAAAGAACTATCAAAGTAAAACAGGAAGTACATAACAACTGAAGGAATAGAAACTGTATTAGAGAGAACTATGAACTAAAGATACAAAATACTTAAAAAACTAAACGTAAATAAAAACAAAAAAAACGAAGAAGTGATTAGATAAAAACCTATAACACAAAAATTCAAAGTCATTCAAAAGACTCCACAAAAACAAAATGATGTAACAACAGTAAGTGGATCATCATATCACCATCCACTTGATTGTTAAGTTGTAAATCATTCCAAAAATCAAAGACAAAACTTATTCAAGTGTTCCCATAAATTGTTACAAGTTCTCCCTTAATTTTCCTAACAGAAAACTAAGAAAAAAAATCATCGCTTTTCCCAAATCTTGTGCTCATGAAATACAGCAGCAGGCTTCATTTCATTTCTAAATATCTGACTTCCTACAGTTAATTTACAGAAAAAGCCAATTAAGTCTAATTTGAATAAGTAGAGCTAATAGAGCTAATGTGAGTGAGAAAACTGTTGTAACATCATATTGTACTTTACTGGAAAATGTGTGATACAGAAAAATCAAATCTATTCATTGTTTTGGGCTAAGCCACAGCAGCTGGTGAGCTATACAGAGTGTATGCAACCTTCATGGATGGATGGATCTTTTGAAAAGCAGCTACTAACCTGTAAGTGGTTCCTGGAGCACCATGCTGAAGGATGAGTCTGATAGTTAATGCCTTGGCAGGAGCATCATCAGTTTTACTTTTTGGACTTTATACATTTGTTTTATTGTCATAGTTTATTGCGGTGTCTAAAAGTACACGGTGTGGAAGCGATTACTCAAAAATATCTGTAACGCATACGTGTAGAAACAAGTGTAATATCAAACACAGAAAATACAAACACGTAAGCACATGCATGCACACATGCAAATATTTTCCTCAACATTATTGTGGTTTTTGTACATTTGTTTATTTAGCAGTGCGCATGCATCAACCAGCATGCAGCCTGTTTCAGTTGCTCCTGCTTTTTTTCTTACTTATTTCTTTCTCCTTTACTTTGGACTCAGAGTGTTCGTCTGTTTTAATAGATTTCAACAAAACGCAGTGATTTTCAAATTATTAAAATTTATTTGTATCTGTATTTAACTGAAAGGAGAATAAAGACAACATACCAAATTCTGAAAGTAAGAAATTGCTATTTGCAAGAAATATATGTTCCTGCTTGCCCATTCTGTTTTTCACCATACAATTATTGCTGAGGTTTCAGGGATGACGGATGAAATAGAAGGACCCTCTTACTATCGTGTAAGCAGCGTGATCAACTTTTGGAGAGTGCAAAGATTTCAGAAACTTGTTAAATTAAGGTAAAAATTAAGTTACATTTGTAATGCAAATGTCCCGAGACACCGAGCAGCAATGTGCTGCCCTTTCACAATCGTACAGCAGAGGGTGACACAGGTCTGTTTAGAGAAAAAAACACCTACTGATGTCTGTCATGGATTCATATGATTGATTCGTAATCTTATAAAAATACAAAGATTGAGTGGAATTTTCTTTGGCTTGTGCTAATCAGGGCTTTCTTCAAATTTGCAGTAATAATATCACCTAAATATAGTTGTTTTTTTTAATTATGTAGTCACTGTGGTGGTGTGTTTTTTTTTTTCTGGATGCCCAATATTTTGATTTACAACAAACAAATTTTTATTTATGTCAAAATAAAGGGACTACAAGATAATCTTAAAATTCCATGAATATACAGGGTATTAATAAACTGCTGTAACTACTGTACTGTAACTGTACATCAACCCCCATCTCATCAGAGTCCACAATATAAGCTCATCAACAGGTATGTTTTATTCACACTCATTTACACATGCCTTCAGAATTAAAGCAAAATCCACACATACAAGAAAACACGCACACAAATAAACAGGTAAATTTGCATGCAACAGTGCTATGCATGCTGATTCTGGAAAAAATCAACAGAAAAATCTTGGCCTGGCAAATGGAGTAAAGGAACCAGAAGTCCCAGTGATGTCAACAGGCCAACACATAGTCTATCTCTTTCTTTCTCTCAGTGGTAATGCCTTTCTTTTATAACTATTTTAAACATTTTTTAGACCTTGCAGCCAAAAGAACCTGAACTCAGAAGAAACCAGCTTATCCACAACCTGCTCATCTTGTCTTGAACCTATGCTGTAGACATAACTGCCGAAAAAGTGAATGCATGTGTAGAAATATGCATAAATAGAAAGAGGAAAGTACATCATCAGTGGCTATTCTCAGCGATACACCCTGTTGTTAAGATAATGCTGCAGAGGCTGCAGTGTGTGTTTGAGTGTGTGTGAGTGTTTATATGTGTAGGGTTGAGGAGGGCAGTACGGTCACAGGTGACTGTCATGTTTAATAATGATTATCACCACACACCTGCGCCCCCCACGCTAATTAACTGGATGCATATGCAAATGAGTCCAGGGAGTTTAAAAAAAAAATGTTTAAAAAAAAAACTCGTGGAGTGGCAGCGAGCGGTTTTTCAGCTGCTAGATTTGATCAGGGTGATGAAGGATGGAAGCACCAGTGGTGGCAAAAACGAGGTGAGATAAGAAAAAAGAAGGATATTAAGGGTGAGAGGAGAGGAAGGGATGAGCATGAAAAAGAGAGAGAGAGAGTAGGAAGTGGAGGTGAGAGAGAGATCTTACTGAGGTACCATATTGGGAACAGGTGGATGAGTGGCCTGTTGACTGGGCATATAGAAAGCGATATGGAGGAGGCAGTGTGCTGTTGTTTTGTGTGTTATAGTGCAACCAATCCAGGGTCACAAAAGTCCTGCAGCATGTTGTCAAAAATGGTAACTTGCCCTTCCACAGTTTCCAGTAAACACTTAATACTTTCTTAGTATTTGATTATGGACACCATCTATTCAAAATGCTGAATTCACCACTTGTATCTGAACATAGTGTGTTGCTTTTCCTGCATTGTAACCCAGTCTCTGCTTCAGATTCACTTCACAGAGGAGTGTGAAGAAAGAGAGACAGAAAAAGAAGAGGGAGAGCCTTTGAACCTTTTTCATTTATTGCAATGCATTCCAAACACGCTTTCTATAGCTCCATACTGTGATTTGGGCCATGCATGCATATACACCTACCTCTAACAAAGCAAATTGCAGTTCATCCAACTCAATGGCCCCAATCTCAGTCGGGGGAGGCAGGCTCGTCACTCACACAGATAAGGGTGAATTAGGGTCTCGCTCTGGGTTTTACATTTCAATTTAGCCTCCGGCTTCAGAGCCATTAGGGGCCTAATCTAAAGCTTGGTCCACAGAGCTCTCTTTCCCTACCAATTGCAATATTGTTTTATTAACTTTCCAGTATGGTGGAATGAAGCTCCAACAGATTCATTACTTTGCATTAAGTTCATATTAGGGTTATTTGTGATAGGAAGACCTCTTATTTAAGAATATGCAAGTAGTCAGTGTGTTTGTAAAGCAGTGTTGCTGTATCACCAGCTGGTTCATTTGGGTGAGTTGAACAGAGTGTTTGAGTGTAATTGCAAGTTGATAATGTGCCTGGGCATGCAGAATGACCAAGACGGCGCCTGCCAACAAAGTGCGGAGGAGGGAAGGCTCATTTTGCAGGTGCAAAGTCAAAAGGGGACCACAACTCTTTAAAGGTAACTCTGTGAACATCAGGCAGTATTGTAGTTTCTATACAAGATAAACTCTTCAGTGCTTTCACGCTTACCTTTTGACGGTTAGTTGTTTTTTCAAGTAATTACAGCATAAAGATAAGAGTCGTGTTCAATTATTTTGTTAAAATGTTTAAGAGAAAAATAAATATAACAGAACTTTATTTTAGTAACTTAGCTCAAAGTGCCCTTGAAGGACTTCAAAATCTCCACACAAACATGTCACAACTTCTTAATTTAATACTTCTAGAGTTTGAGTATAGTTTAAGAGCAGGAAGTCCAATGTGATTCCACGTAACTCTAAAGAATACCAGTCAAGTCATGTTCATACACAACTTAATATTACAACACCTTCATATCATCCAGCTCTTCCATTTGTAAGGGTTGTATAAACTAACCTTACAACTCTGACCACCAAGTACACAGCCCAGACCAATCTGTCATCGCAATGCAGAAAGATCATGCTAATTTCATCTCTATGTAACAACCCCAGAGACAGCCAACAATGCCTCTCCAAACAGTCTGGGTAAAATAACGTTTAAATTAAAATCAGCCAGGTGATAAAACAATGCAGTGGTTGTTTTGGTGGGATTGTACTGACTAGGACACGAGTGATAAAATGCTATCAAGTTGGAGCCAAGTTGGAGTAACAGATACATTCATTTAAAGGCTTATCAGCGCAACTGCTATATTTACTGACTCTGGATTTTACAACTCTGGAACTGTATCACAGCATTAATAAAATACTAGATGGAGACAAATATAATGTTAATACAACAGAAATACAACATTCATTTTATGACATAATCACAGTGAATGAACCTTACATGCTCTTCCCAAAGAGAATTAAAAGAACAATAAAAGGATTTTCAGTAGTGATCTCCATGCATCTCCTACTACATGTGAGGAGCTCTGGAAAACTGTCCCACTTTGAGTTTTTGTGGCCTTCAGATTGGTTCTATGCAGAGTGCCGTGTGTACTGGTGTAAAGCACACCGCCGATGGAGTCTAGAGCAGTGGAGACGTGTTCTTTGGAGTCGTGATAGACGAGTGTGGGTTTGTAGGTTGCCAAGAGAACGGCACTTGTCTGACTACATTGTGCCAAGTGTAACGTTTGGAGGCGAGGGGATGATGGCGTGCAGTTTCTTTTTTAGGAGTTCAGCTTGGCCCCTTCGTTCCAGTAAGAGAACTCTTAATACCAAGACATTCTGGATAGCTTCATGTTGGAACAGTTTGGGGATGGCCCCTTCTCGTTCTAACATTACTGCTCACCAATGCACAAAGCCAGGTCCATAAAAGACATGAAAGAGTGAGTTTGGTGTGGAAGGACTTGACTGGCCTGCACAGAATCCTAACCTCAACCTGACAGAAAATCTTTGGGATGAATTAGATCAGAAACTGTGAGCCAGGCCTTCTTGTCCAACGTCAGTGTCTGACCTCACAAATGTGCTTCTGGTCAAAAATTCCCATGAACACACTCTTCTAATTGCCCCTTGGGGATAAATAAAGTCGTTCTGATTCTGATTCTTAAACCCACAGAAGTTTAAGCTGTTATAGCTGCAGAGGGTGGGCTGATATCTGACAACTCTATGAATTAAGAATGGGATCTAAGGCTGATCCCCAACAAAATGCTCCCACATTGAACGCAGCCTTGAATCTTCTTTAATCTTAATGATTTGATTGAGCACTTCCTTGTTGTGTTGTATAATGCAGCAACCAGCAACTTTGGACACGTTGGACACTTTTTAGACGATGCAGGGGTTTGATAAAAAAGCAATAGTTGGGCTTTCTTTTCAGTCTTAATTTTTTCTCACTCTACTCTCGCAAACACACACACACACACACACACACACACACACACACACACACACACAAACCTCCACTCCCTGGCAAATTTTCCCACACAGTTTGGGTCACTATAGCCCGCTCTGGGGTTTTTGGTGTGACCAGTGCTACTGAGTCTGCTAGCAATGATGGTGGTGTGGCTTGCCAGCATTCATTTGTGTATGAAAGAAGGAGAGAAGGCAATGTAAAAAAAAGTTGTGTCCACACGAAGAATTACAACTCCCATAAATTTATTGGACTGAAGAGAGGCAGCGTTTTGACCCTACCGGGTCTTCATCAGGCAAAAAATGAGAGAGAAAAGAAAGAGGGAGAAACATGTGGTAGTAATCTGGTTGTTTTACTGTCTGGCTCTGGTGGTGAAAGTGTTGGGCAGGGGCTATGAGCGGTCTGGATCGTGTCAGAAGCCGCTGGAGTCAGGTTACCCTGACAGACCAGACTGGAACAGAGTACAGTTGGGGGAGAAAGACAGAAAAAGTGGGAGCGAGAAAGATGAGGGGGTAAACAAGTAAGTGAGGAATAGGACTGGAAAGTAGGAGAGTGAGGTGGTGGATTTGAGAGAGCCAACCTTCTGACTTATTTTCTCCTCCCTCAGGACATTTATATTAATCTCAGTGTGTGTGTGTGTTTATGTGCAGTACTTTTTATGTGTATGTGAGAGAGTCTGTGTGTGTGTGTGTGTGTGAACCTGGGCCAGAGGGCTCCAAAAGACAACCACTTGAACTAGCCCCAGCTGAGAAAACAAATGGCCTTGACTCTGTCTCCCTCTTCTCTTCGTTTCCCCTCGTCCAATTTTCATCTTTTTTCCCTGACGATGGGCATTTAATCAAGCGAGGGAGCTAATCAAAGCCAGAGAAAGGCTCCTGAACCCTCAGCTATCTCCTGCCTAATCCTAAAGCTCTGTTTCTCATTTGCCATTGACCTAGAGGACCAGACTTGTCCGCTGAACTCCCGCCACCAGGGCATATAGGGGGAGTTGGATTGCTGGAGAGTTTAGCAGTTAGCAAAAAGATTATTCTGTGTGTGTTCATGTGTGTGCATGTGTATAAATCCATATTCTAAGGCACAGTAAAATGAAATGTCAACAAACCTCTTCAACTGCAGTGTATAAAACATGCAGAAGATGAGATGAATAGGGTCCAGGAATGAGGGAGTACAGAGGTAAAAGAAGAAGTGAGTAAAGCAGAAAAGCAGGGAGGATGTAGGAGGCATACGGGATCACTAGGGTTGAGGTGATAAGTCGCCTGCTGGGGAATTAATAGGGAACAGATGGGGCTACCTTTACTTAATGTAGGGGTGTGGATGCAAGTAGAGAGATTTATCAGTCTGTATGAGAATGGAGTCTGACAATGGCTGATAGGCCAACTCCCCCACCTGAGGAGGATTTAGCACATTCTTCCCTCACTGTGAACTGGGGGGTGTTGGTGGAATGGCATAAGTTCCTTGTCAGGTAGGAGGATTTAAAATAATAAAATACGATATTTTTTTTTCCTTTGAATGAGCTGAGGTTCCTCAATGTGAAGAGGTTTGCTATTGTCACTGTGAATGCCCAAGGTTCCTTGATAATGACTACTTTAGGTAGATGAAGGACACTTTTTCAGTAAAAAATATGTGTAAGTGCACAAGGTTACAGGTTTCAAGAGCTTACAGTTTGTGTTATCTTTTCACTTGCATGAAGTCAGGTTATCTCTTTGTCTAAAATACATTATTAAACTTTAATCTTACATCTTTGAATCATCCAAGGGAACCAATTCAAAGTAAATTGTCTCTGAAAAGATTAGCAGGTACAATGTAGTATAAGTAATCCACTTTTTGATAATAAAGAACTCTAACCTCTAAATGCCACAATCAGAAAACTACACAATAACTAAAAAATAATGGAATTCAATGTTCATTTGTAGCGGATTGGGGTTGAGGTGTGATGATTTTCCAGTTTTATCCTCTTAGCCTATAACTAAAGAGAAAATGGTTCATCCATTAAAAAAATGCATTGTACTAAAGCAAAACAGACTTTTTTTTTTGGACATAGCGAAAACCTTAATTTTATGACCTGCATGACTGACTATGTAATGTCTTCCTCAACTTGACCCAGTCTCAGTTATTTCTATGGATACAGCAAAGGAACCAGAGGGAGCTGAGTGGGCCTATCATTCTTATCACTTTAGTGATAATGGCCATCACATAAAAGATGACCCCATGAACTCCACAAATGCCAGAGTGGCCCAATTAGCCACTATGCATTTCATACAATTTGCAAAGGGCAAATGTTCCCAAGCTGTAATTATGTACTCGCATTGCCCACCTTGGATGACCTGCCAACTAGTCTTGACGTCCATCCGTTGTAGAGGTCGCCATGACAGCGCTGGCAAAAACACGGAGAAAAATGAGCTGCGGGGTCTACCATTGTTGTTGTAATTGGTCAAGTTGTGCTTGTTACCTAGTAGCGAATACATAATGGATAGTGCTGATTGCGCTGCAAGATGGACAGGGAAATGTCACTGTGGAGGATGGATGTGGTTGTGAGTAGGATGCTGTTGGGTATGTCTACAGTTTAGCTGTGCTGCCTGTATCATCAGCAGCTATTAGTTATAAAATAGGACAAAATGTCATTTTGTGACTTTTGTAAGACCGTGAACACCTTTTATTTGCTCCTGTGTGCAAAGGTTTGCTCTCAAGCTGACTACATCTGTTCATCTAAGAGGTATCAGATTTTTGTGCAGTTTCCAGAATACAATGTAACTTCTTATCTTTTTTTTTTTCTTGCTGAGCATTAAGAAAAGCAATACAACTCTCATACATGTGGTGGCATATAGTGACAACTCTAAAAAAAAGGAAAGCAACTTGAATAAAAGATGAGAAATTTACAAAAAGTCAAAAACTATTACTCAGAAACCAAATAGACACAAAACAGAAACAGTCATATTCAGTTTTAAAGAAAACAAAACAAAATATCAGTAGTGTGCGATGGTTAGCCACACACATTTTTACTGTAGATAAATAGTATTTTGATACTCTTGCTAACAACCTTTTATGTTCAACACATGGCTCAGATTTTTCAAAGGGCTCACAGCAAAAAGGTCCTGAGTTCGACTCCACCATCTGGCCAGGGCCTGTCTGTGTGGAGTCTGCACATTAAGTCAAGAAATTCATTAAACTACATGTTACATTACGTTATTATTACTTTTTTACTTCCTCACGTCATTTATTGTAAAATGACGTGAAACACATTGTCACATAATTACCAGTTAACAATATAAACCTATAGGCAATGATCCCAAACACCAACCCGAATCTTATTGAGGACACACATACCATCTTTCTTTTAGTGTTTATGTGTGAACACAAAACTCATGATACAAAGCAAAGCTGAAAACCAGCCAGAAAGAGACTTCAGAGAGATCCGCACATTGATTCTACTTTGGAAATATGAACAGGTAGAAATTAAAGACACTTACTGCTCATCGCTGCTTTTGTTGCCTGTTGAAGATCAGGGTCTGGTGGCTGGGTTGGGGTCGAGAAACACTCCGCCTTTAAATCACTCTGGGTTCTTGGCTAGTTTTGGGTTAGCATGCAGTCTGTGCAGATAGTTGAAAAGAGCTGCTGTTGTGTCAGCATTATAATACAGTTGTTTCTATCCTGCAATGCACTTTCCACTTTACCATTGTCCTTTTGAGCAATAAAAAAAGGTCATGTCCATATCTCCACTCCACTCTAAAGCTGCTCATCCATTTTCCTCCTCTGAGCTGAAGTTAGCTAATTGTGGCGGGAGTGCCTGTTACTTTGTAATGGGTGACAACCAACACTGGTTAGCATGCTTTCTGTGCAGATGCTTTCTTTCTATTCTACTAGATAATATAAAAACCTCTGTATTTTAAGCAATGACATAATTACTGTACTATAACGCAATTACAATACAGTAATGAATCACATCACACCAAACACAGTTCAAGTGTTGCTCTGTTTATATATTTTGCTTACAGGATCTTTAGAAAAGTTAATTTTTTTCTTACCTAACATTAAGCATAAAAGGGGTGAGAAAACTAAAAAAGCTTTTAACTTTTACATGTTTTTAAAGTTCATCTACTTCTTTACAATGAAATAAATGTGGTGCTATCTCTACATCCTCTTTGGACATTTCTTGGAAATTATTTGAATTATTTCAAGTGAAAATGCAGGCAGTTTTACTGACAACAGTCACAGATTATAAACAATTCTTTTAACAGTTCAGCAGGATGACCTGTCTTAACTGGTTCCAGGTACTCCTGCTGCTGCGGTGCAGCAGTTTTCAAGAGATGCTGCTGTGAGGCCGGCCCTCCCTAATGTCTCCATTGCCTGCACCTGACCCTGCTAGCCAGCAGTGGCCAAATTTAGTTTGGATACATGCCACCATGGGAGACCCGACAGGCCCATTAATCAGCTGGAGTCTCCCCCCTACTCATCCTGCAGGTCAGAAAAGGAGCAGCACATACACACATAACAAACACACACGTGTCACAATGCACTGTAAAGCACACACTGACTAAACAAATGATGAAACTTTAAAAGAAACTTGACAGCAGTGGTCTTCCTTAGCCCTGTACTACCTGTCTTAAATCCTGCATCACCTCCTTTACACTCACACGTGCAAACACCTGGTCATAGCCCTCGATCACTCCCAGCCTGATCCAGTCTCATATCCCAGCTCTCTTCTTCTCATCTGAGCCAGGTTTTTTGGCAGCTGGCCCCTGGTCAAAGGAGATATCCACACACCACTACCCTTTGCTCACAAAGGCTATGAGGGATGAGGTATGAGGGGAACACACATACAATAAACCAACTCACAAACCTAGGCACAAAGAGTTACAGTGACCCTCAAGTGCACAAAAACAAAGATAATAAACCCTTGGACACACAGACAATCAGCAAAATATGATGGACTATAGATGTGAAGTGGGGAAAAGAGACTTGAAATATATGTGGTTCAAGGCCAGACTGAATGTCACGTTTATTATACATGTCAGGGATGAACTTAAAGTGCTCTTGCCTTTGGGATTAGGCACAGAAATCTGTAAATATGTTGATTTTTTTTTTTTCCCATGGAATTTCTTACATCACCTGTTTTTGGTATGTGAAACTACAACATTCTGTTTAAAGCAGCAGTTAATTGGCTTGCAATCAGTGTTTACCATCTTGCAATTAACACTAAGAGACAATGGGATCTGAAGATGTGCCACCAGCAGAAGGCATTTATTGGGCAATATCCCTGAGGTGAGGAAAGATGCCAGAAAGTAACTGCAGAGAATGTGTCTGATAACTAGTAAGCTTTAATATGCAGTGTCACTGGTGCACTTATCCTTTCTAATGTGAAACTCTGCAGGGAGATGAATGGTGGGATTGGGCAAGATTAATGAAGGTTACCAAAGTCCCCAGATGTTTCTGTGGTAATTAGAGGCCTTTGTTTATCAGGAAAACAAGTCACATCAAGAGCAAAGCATTCATTATAATTTTTCATAATCTTAATAATTCAAGTGTAGCTGCTTCATTTTGTTCCTAATTTATCATGCTAATGTTATGAATAAATCTACATAATTTCAATACTGCCTGTTGGATCAGCTAGCACCACACTTTGATTAAGTAAAATATTGAATTTGTACATCTATTCTTGACGCGGTACACACGCAACAAATAAAGAGGTCAAAGTGTACCGAGAGATAACATGCAATTCAAAAAGCACATTGCTTTATCTCTATGTTGACTTGCAAAGATATTAATAATTAACCTTTCTCTGCAGTCACTCTTGAGAAGTCAACTATTCAAGGACTGTTTCTTCCTAATATAGCTGCGCGGACACTCAAAGCCACATTAAAATGTCCACTTGATGAGGTGAACCGATGGCTGAGTGGTTCAGCATGTTCAACTCCCGACCCAGACCTTTTCCCAATGATCCCTTGCTTTCTTTTCCAGGTTTTTCCTGATTATCACCCCTTGGCCATAAAGCATAAATTTGCCCTGTTACTTAAAAAATAAATAAATTGGCCTTTAATTATATTACTAACTAGTTAGCACCAAATAGACTGATTCTCACAAAACACTTAAGACCACAGCAATTTCAAAAGTGCCGATTTTAATGTAATCCAAAATAATGATTAAAAGATCGACGACCGTTTTGGTTTTCACAAGAAAACTTGTGTAGTGTGCTGTCAGTGTGAGGACTCAGGGACTGGACAGGACTAGTTTGTTTTGTCTCGCCCCAATTGTCTTGTCAAAAATCAATTGGAGATCACATCGTGGTTTTGCAGCAGGAGGTCAGCCCTCACTACAGCGTAAATATTTCATTCCGGACTCACGTCAAGGGGCTTTTAAAGATGTGTGCTGGACCATGCTCCCCTCTTGCTGCCCTCTGAAAGTGACAGGGCTTGCGTTTTAGCCCACTTCAGGACCAGGTTAAATCAATTAAAATCTATTATTCATATGGTTGTGCAGTGACCTCACAAAAGCCCTTGTAATTTCAGAATAGAAAGGAGAAGAAGGAACTGGCACTGAACTTTGGCTTCATAAGTTTTCAAAAGAATACAGAGAACAAGTGACCTTGTTTTAAAAACCAGGCCTTGGAAGCAAAATTGCAGCTTGAAACATGGTGTGCCAGGATAAGATCTGAGTCACAGTCCTAGGAGTGCCCATTCATAAGAAGCCATTATCATTAATAGGGAACATAAATGGATGCCGAATTGTATTGCAAAGGCTTTCGCGATCTGAACCTCATGTACACTCCATGCATCTCTGGGAGAAAACTGGCTCCACATTTTGGATTGCAGGTGAATACAGTTTTCACTTAGGCTGGAATGTATCGTCTTTACCACCAAGCTTAAAAATCCCATTCACAAGGTCGCTCCTAACATCTGTAGCTGTGCTCTCAAAGCAAAGCATGGCAAGCCTTAATCGATTGTTCGGAAAAGTGTAACTCTATTCTTCTCTTTCTGAGGAAGATTTTCAGTTGCTTCCACAGATGTCAGGAGGCAGTTTGGCTGGATAATAAGCAGAGAGGAGTCAGAAGGAGAGGAGTCATTAAGACATGCTCACATATAATCATCCTAACGCCATCGCCATTTCTCTTTTCTTTCCAACAGTCTATCCTTTTTCCTCTACTTCTCCCTCTCACATGAAAGGGCTTTTTTCACTGCATGGCAAATGAAAATGATGGAGAAGCTGATAAAAAAAAAAACAGAAAGAAAGGAAAAGATGAAAAGTGGTTTTGAAGTGGTTTGCCACATTAGCCGTCTCCCCCCTACTGACCTTTCAATTTAAGCAAACAATACATTGACTCCGAGACACACCAAGCTTGGGTATTCATGGAGACGGGAGTGCAGCTCAGAAAATAGGTAAAAAATTATATGGGTGGACAAAGGAAACAGTGCACAGATAGACCGATGGGCTTGATACGGGTTGTACTGGGGAGAGAATGACTGAACATGTGCAATTTGTAGTTTTTGTTGTTTTTAGAACAAGAGAACACATGCATGACCATACATCATGCTAACATGCTCACAACAATTCAACATCGAGCAGATGTGACATTTATGGTGAGCTTGTAAATTTATCTTATTAGCTTTTAAACATTTGGACCTTAGCACCAGTTGCCAGTTAACAGTTTAAGCGATTGTATCTATAGGGATTCATTTATTGAATAGCATCACAGGGGCAGAAGTGTAAGCTGAAATGTCCAAATAGTCCCTTCCCAAGCCAGATGAGAGACATAATCTCTCCAGGGTGTCCTGGGTCTGTAACAAAAGCTGTACCTGGTTGGACGTGACTGAAACACTTTATTTAAGAGGCGCAGTGAAGACATCCTGGCCGGATCCTCAAATCACCTCAGCTAGTTCATTTTAATATGGAGGAGCAGTGGTTCCACTTGGCGACAGTAGGAAGAAAGTAATCCTTTAAAAAAGGAAGTGACCTCTATCAGGATCAGGCTCTCCAACCAGTTGGGATGATGAAGGCATAAACACCAAACGAAGCCACCACACATGTACATCAGTGCCTGATGTAGTGCCTAGCTAGTTAGCAGTTGTGTTAGCAGCACAAATAGTGGGGTCAGCTCCTGCTGATTGAACACTGTTTAATGGTCTCTCCCTCTTCTCTTTGTACAAAAATGTCAATCACATTCCAAAATGGTTTAGCCGACCAAAAAACAGCTTTTTGACCATAATAAGTAGACCATCTAGGCTCTCGTCATTAATTTTACGTAGTCATTTTTGTCAGTGTAAAGAAGATGCAATAGTAAATGCCAACGAACAAACAATGGAAGCATGCATTTCAGATAAACTAATATATTTATAAATTACTGGATTAAAGCAGCAGACCATGATTTTCATCAATATTGCTGGCATGGCTAAAACTCAATCCAAATCAGTAAGCGATGATATGCGTATTCAATGACAATGCGACTCATGTACTGAACCTCGAAACAAATGCAGGTGTCGTTGTCATAATATGTGAATGGTGTAAATGGCCTTAAGATGGTCTAACCCATCAACTCCCTATATGATCCTCCCCCCTTATACCCTCTGGCCTCAGTCGGTACCATGGCATTATCAGTGGAGCAAAGCAGCCACTTTCACAAATATACGCACATATTGTAAATACAAATGCACATATGTACACACACACACACAAGCACCACCTCCCAAAAATGGCTTCAGGGCCATTCCAGGAATGTCAAAGAGGGTTAGGGTTTCACCCTTTGTATCTCTCCTCTTTCACCAGTGCTGAATGATGGTGGTCTGTGTGGTTTTAGATTTTCATGGCCCAGAAACCCATTCGGAGTGACTGAGCTTTTAATAAGGCCATCTAGCCTCTGAGGGTAGAATCTGACGGTAGTGCAAAATGCTGGTCAAATCCAGCATGGTTGCCACTTACAAGATATGTTGTCAGAATTAAAAACATAGCAGAAACAGATGTTGTGTGTTGGTTTGTAAAGTTTTTGATTCATAGCCACATTTAATTTCAGCTTTAACGTATTATTCACTACTTAAAAGGTACTATCCACTTACTCCAGTAGAGTAAGCATATTGTTTCTATCTAATTGACACTAAGCTCATGGCTATTACCGTGTCAACACTGGATTACTGCAGCCTTTGAGCCAGTGGAGTGGTTGACTTGGCCCACATTCAGGCCTTGTTTTCCTTTCCACTCTGTCGTCTGCAGCTCACACACATATAGCTGGACAAGCTCACATGTGCATAGTGCCACATGTGCACACAAACGCAGAGACACAGAAGCCCTCTCTCTCACTGTCTCTCTCTCCCACACACGCACCATGTCTTTTTTCCACCCTTGTCTCTCTCGTTCCTCTCCCTCTCTGTTGCTGTGACACACGCACACACACACGCACGCACGCACACGCACACACACACACATGCACACACACACATGCACACACACCATGTTCCAGCATTAGACAACTGTTCCAAGGCCAATTTCACTGCTGCTGAAAGTTCCCTCTCCCAGAAGCCCCTTTGGTTCAGAGGCTAGACCGGCAAGCGATTGGCCGGTCAGAGGCTACTCTAGTTGGTGATTGGCCAACGAAGGCCCCTGGTGCACGGTGACAGTAATTAGCACACGCCAACCATTAACAAACACAGATTAGGCATGAACCCATATGGCATTCTGCCACTACCATGGTGTGTGGATGTATGTGTATGAAGAGTGGTATTCCCCAGTGTGTGTCTGAGTGGTTCTCATTTCTGTGGTTTGTGTTTGCCTGTATTCAAAATTTGGCATATGAAAGTATGTTTGCTGCTGGTACATGCATATGTGTATATCTTTTTTTTTTTTTCAGTTTTCACATTCATCCAGCCAGCCTGTATTCACAACTTTATTTGCATTTGCAAGTGTGTGGCAGCACATGTGTGTCTATTTGTGTTCAGCCTCATTTCCTCTGTGCCTGCTGGTCAATTTTGGCATTTGAGGAGAAGTATGCTGTGCATTCCCCATGGCGCTTTCCTTTCCAGCACTGAATTAGAGATGGGGCTATGATATGTGGAAATAATTTTTTAAACGCCACCAATCTGTGTTTCTCTCTCTCTCCCCTCCTTTCACTGTCTCTCTCTCTCTGCAGCCCCACCCCTCCCCTCCTGAGCTAGTGAATCCGCCCTGCTGTGTGCGCTTAATGAAAGATAAGAAGGGTCCTATACCACTGACACTGAGCCACAGACCCTCAGAGGACTGCACTAATCTGCCTGGCTCCTAATGGGGGCCACTTTGTGTCTGCAGAGGATCATTTCATATCAAACAAATTGTGTCCTGTGAAACCCATTACATTTTAGGCCCTTTGGAGATGCTTCGCCCTTAGCTGACACATAGAGGACATCTTCGGCCTGACTTCCGATGCTGTAAATATTCCTTAAGATGGTTTTACAGTCAGTATCCGTTTGGTAGTCAGAGATGTGCTTTGTGCAACTTTGAAACCTGTTCACTCTTTCATGAAACAGAGATAGGCAGGGTGAGGGTTAAAACAAGTTCCAATGAGAAATAAATATAGAGATAAGAATATGGATAAAGAGGAATAAGACATAACAGAGGGAGTGATGAAGGGTTAATGAACTCAAATTCTCATCTCACATGTTCTCAGCTTGATAATTGCTCCCATGCATGCAGTCTTGCAGAATATACTACTGATACGAGGTAATTCAAACAATATTTTAAATCTTTAAAAATATCTTCATTTACAGTAGATGTGACCGTGACCTTGTGATCATATAATAAAAAGACGATGATGACGCAGAGCTCACAAATGAATTGTTGTCATTATCATTATGGGAGATAACTTGTTTATTTAAAGTACAAAGTATGTTTAAATGTGCAATATAATAGCCAGCACGAGGCGATGTGGAAACACCATCACAGACAACATGTTCCTAAATCATCTCCACTCACCCTGCAAAGCACAAATGCCACAGTAAGCAGCAGCAGCTGCGACACATGTATAGTAAATTTCTATTTGTATTGACAATAGTGTAATCTGCTGGGACAGTGTTGCCCCTTGTGCAGGTCATCACTCTTAATGTTTATGTTATGTGTCTGTCCATATGTACGCGTGTGTGTTTCTGTGCACATTGTCCAGTGTGTGTTTTATGTGTGCTTGTGTCTCTAAGTGTATGTCATCAGTTCTGCAAGGGAGAAATCGGGGAGGGGGGGGGAGCAGAAAATGATCTGGGGACGATACATATGAAACAGGAGGGCTCATACATAAACATAGCTCCAAGGCCCCGGGGCCAGGCAATCTACGAGGCAAATTGCTCACCAGTCAGCCATGGAGGCCGCACTGTTTACTATGCATGAGGTCTTGTGACATGCTTTAAAGCCGCCCCTAAAACAGGATGACTGGACCAGTGGCAGTGAGGAGTTGGCTTCTTCTATTGCTATGGCATTCTTTCCTGTGAAAAATACATAGTGGCTGGAGAACAGATCAGCATTTTACATTGTGAAGCTGTTGGGGCTGCATGAAAGACAGAATATCGGTGTTAGAGTTTTCCTACTCCTGTCTCTGTGTTGAGTGTGTGTTTATTTGTATATAAATTTAGGGTGAGAGGTCTCTGGCCAGAATTGAGTAGTTATACTATGAGGGTAATCAGTTGTTTGTGATGAACAGCTTTAATGTATGTCCATTAAAAAAAACAAAAAACTACGATATCTGAATGTGTATAAAATCATCAAAAGAATATGTGAAGTACTGAGCGGTGCACAGGAGTGCACTGAGCCATGAGTCTTCTCCATTGTGATACATTCAACCATTACAAAAGGAGAGAATACTCTGAGATGATGTTACCAAAAAGGTAAATCTCTAACAGTGAAAAAACATTCAGACGCCTTTATTGAAATATGTTCTTTGGATTTATTTGAATATCTGTCTCGAATCTTCTTATCACTTCACAAAGATTAAAACTTGCATACCTTACACCTGCTATGGCTTAATCACCGAGTCTGTTACTGTAACACTTCACACCTCACCCTTTTCACCTCACCCTAACATGTTTTCATTGAAATCTGGACTTTGTGTTGTCACTCTCCACGACCTAATTGTACAAGCAAATAAAAATGGATGGGTAGGATTGGATAAGATTCACAAAAGTATTTCAAAGGACATGGTTTTCTTTTCTCATTTTGAGTTGAAAATGTCATCTTTGTTTCTAACTGTTGTATGATTTGTTTTCACACAATGAATGATTGTTCTTGGAAAAACTGACGTTGGGAAGGAAATTCTTTAAAACACAAAGACAAACTCTTTGAGACCGAAGCTGAACTACCCCATCATTACATGTGAACATGAATGAATGCAACTGAGCAAGATGGAATAACACAACCAAATTGTAAGCTATGTTAACATTTTAACAAGCCACCAGTACCACAGCTGCTCCAGACTGCATTTACCAGCCTGCTATCCCAGGGGGAGCCCTCCGCAATTTAATTTCAATCTGCTCGACCCCAAGGGTCCAAGTTCAAGTTCAAAGTCAGGCAACCGTGGAACCAACAGGAGAATTGCCCACCCACGAGTCCCTGCACAGACTGAACTCTTCCAACTATAGATTAGATCAGGACAAATCCAATACAATATCTATTCAAATGTCCTTTACAAGAATGCCTTTCCGTGAGTGTGTATGTGTGTGTGTGGAGGGGTGGTGGGTTGGTCCGAGGACTACTGTCACAACACCTTTGCTGCCTCTCTCTCTCTCTCTCTCTCTCACTCCCTGTCTGTCGATCTTTCTCCCTCTCTCTCTATCTCTCAGGCTATAATTATGCTAATAGTATGTATATAGCTGTGGCCCCGGAGGCTTGGGGCGTATTGAAGGCTCCCAGGTCTTTCTCTCCTGTAACAGTATTAGGGTGCTATTGAAAAGCGGATGGTGGGTGAGAAGGGGGGCAGGATAGAGAGATAGCACGGGGTGGCAAATGGGACATGACCACCGTGCTCTCTGTCACGACGCCGCCCATTGTCTGGACTAAGAAAAGGGCCTCCGTCGCCAGTGGGACAATAATAAAGGAGCAAGAATGGGCTGTGCATATTAAACAACACAACGGACCAAGCAGACCAACCTGCATGGGTAAAATGAAAGGGGCAAGAGGAGGAAAACAGAGAGAGAGAGAGAGAGGCGGGCGTAAAAAAACAAATGGGAAGGAGTAGATGGGAGAAAAGGGATCGGATGATACGAAAAAGAAGACACAAAGGAGCCATCGTAAAGTGATAACTGTAAAAACAAAAATGTTGTATTTTATTTCCTTAAAAGAGATAAGATCTGCTAATGTCATAAGTCTACTTAGCGTACAATAGGGGATTCAAGGGCTGACACTATTTCCATGCCATTTGTTGTCACACTAACAGCTCACGTCTGGGATTTTATCTTTTCAATTTCTGTGAAAATGTTTAAACTTTTCCTGGCTTAATGGGCTCTTATCAGAATTCAGGGCCCTCTTTAAGAATTTAGAAAACATAATTAAAATGACTTCATGACCTTTATACGTACTGTATGGCAGATAAACATGATTTCACACTCACTTACAGGAATTGGAGAATGACATGTTTCTGTCAGTAAGTGATGCTTAAATTCAATAAATTTTCATTATTATCAATTATTTAGCTTTATTTGAAGAATTTTGTTTGTTTTTTGTTTAATACGTGGTATAATCAGAAGGCTATTGAATCCAGATTGTTAGTTTATTTTAGTTTCTTTTTTAAATTAAGATATATTTGGACCTGTCATGGCCATCTAACATGGAAAATTAGAAATATTTACTACTGATGTAATTACTTTTTTCAGCTTATGATTTAGCATAACACCATGTGTACATGCTCAATATTTGCAAAGAAACTGTATGGGTTATACAATAAATAAGCTCAGAACCAAAGACAATCATAAAAATAACTTTTATATTAGCCCTGGATTTAGAATAATCATCAATTATGTAAAGTTTAAAAATTATTACCCACACTCTAATATTTCTGGGTTACACTATTATTTAATATTTTATTTTATTATTATTTGTAGTTTAAACCATTGTAATTTTAACAAATGACGCAAAGATTGATTTTTTAAAGCTATTTTAAAGGCTAAAGTTTGATCAGTGCAACATTTATTATCTACAGCAATGACTGTCTAGACCTGTCTATACCAGAAGTTCTTTAACGACTACACTTACAGGCTATTTCATTACTTTGCTAGTATTGGTGTTGTAGAGATATAGAGTAATATTACTTGGAAGATAAGCTGAGGTCTGAAAAGTGCTTGAGATTTGAGTATGGGTGGAAGTTGCATGAGATATGATGGAGTCAAAATCCCCAGAACTGGTGGCATCTGATCATGAAAGCCGTGATTTGGGTGGACAGTACCTCTGTCCTGGTAGTATACAACAGGGTCTGCTTGGTGTGGGAACACAAGGGGAGAAGGTGTTGGCACTTGGTCAGGTGGTGCTCATCTGCATACCTTGGTTGTAACAAGTGGTCAGTGTTGTCTTCCCTTCAGTTTGAGGAATTCTGGCCATTCTCCTCTGACTTCAAAAGATTTTCATCCAGAGAAAAATTTACTTTACTAAAAGTTACTTAAATTCCCTTTTTTTTTAAATTCTGATTCTCAGCAAATTCAGGAGGTTGTCTTGACCATGTCTACATGGTCACAGTTACTGCCATGTGATTTGCTGATTAGATATTTGCCTTAACAAACAGTTAAACAGATATTCATTTGTACAAAATTGACTTTTTGAGA
>VOQK01032668.1:4091-15125 GCA_015052645.1 Benitochromis conjunctus
GCCAACACAACACAAACACGTAATCCGCCAATCACATGGCAGCATCTCAGTGTATTTAAAAATATAGAAATGGTGACGAAAACCTGCTGAAGTTTAAACCGATCATGAAAACGGGAATAAAAGGTCATTTAATTAACAGCTGATTAACTGATTAGTGCCCAAACACAGTTTTTGCATTTCAGTGAATTAGTGTATGTATTTTCCATCTTCCGAACAAAATATGAAGAAATGCCAGATGACTCGAGACTTTCGCGCAGTAACTTGCATTACAATATCCATATAAACCTGGAAAAACAACCCAAAAAACAAAAACAGTCTGTAATCAAGCCAGCTATAAGGCAGCCTTACCCTTTCTATGTGCTGGTAAAGCTAAAGCAGTCGCTCAAATAGGCAGTAAGACTGCCTCACTGCAGAGGTCACATAAAGCTACAAAACATTAGGTCAAAGCTGAACCAGGAATTTTTCTGAAAAGTAGGATCAATATTTGCAGACGGCACTTTCAGGTAGAGATGTTTTCACCTTTGTGATTATCCGACTGCCCGACTATGGGGAAAAAAACCTTTTTGTGCTAAATCGTTGTGGTCTAATAAAGACGTGAGATGAAGATGGAGCTAATTGTCCGGGATACAACCTAATAGCATGCGCAGCAAACATTTATAAAGCCTCAGTAATGAGATTACTGCAGACCCCACAGCAGGCTCTGGGTGTTTCTCTAGGACAAGGGGAGGTTTTTGTTGTCAGGCTTCTGCATATAACGTGTGAAAGCGGTGGGTGTCGCATGTTGTTACAGTAATGTTCCCTTTGAAGCTTATTAAGTTTAGTCTGTGGTATAAGTTGTCATTTAAATACAATTGTGTGTGCCCTCCTACTCAGCTCAGGGGGTGGTGATGTCAATGAATGAGCCGTCTCACTTACAGGAGAGCCTGCCTCTCCTGTAAGTGATGATTGTGGCTCAAATGGTTGTCTCAGCTGTTATGTAGATGTGTAGCATGCAGCATATATCAATCAGCACTATTCTCTGCTCCTATTTCTCCTCCCCGCCTGCCGTTTTCTGATTTATCTTGTTCCCCGTGTGAGAGTGACGGGGGGGAGTGTGTGTCCTGGTTTGTAGATTCACTCCTGTAGAGCAGCTCCACTCTCCATATTTACCTGTCACTTTGTGCTGATAATTTGCAAGGTGCCGGTGGGTGCTTGGGGATCAGATGGCCTCGTCGCTGCACAAAGTTTGATTAAACTCTGTGCAGCTGTGTGTTGTATAGGATATATCATCCCACGCTAAAGCTTGAGGAAGAGGTTCCAGCTATTTTAATAAAGCACTGTACACAGAGCAGCCGCAACATTAACACCACCTCATTTATATTGTGTAGGCTCTCCTTTTGCGACCGGATTAGCTCTTATCCGTTAGGGATACAGAATTTGCAGGTGGCGTGAGGATATTGGCAGCTATTGCTTTGGGTCCAATAATTCGTGTGGCTCGTTTCAGTGGTTTGGACGGAAGTGCTGAGTTGGAATCCAGGGCGTTTGGAGGCTAGGTCAATGCCTTGGGCTTGTTACCATGCTCCTTTAGCCGTTACTGCAGATTTTTTTTTGTCTGTGTAGCAGTGTGCATGTTTAGTTTATCATTGTCAAGTGATCCAAAAAAAAAAAAGAGGATATTTTTCCGCCTTTTTTACCCATCCGTTTAATACATCCTTTCTACAGAAAAAAGAGACCGTACAAAAAACAGCAGCATTGTTATTAGAGGATCAATATTATTCACCTCACCTGTCTTAGGTTTTGATATTGTGGCTAATCTATCTCCCATATTTCCCATGATACCAGAGTCATGTTTCTTTATTAAAAACCCAGAAGCTCTTTAAGATCTAGCTAGGTGTGTTTCTTCTCGTTTCTTTTCCATTTTCTGCATTTCAGTAAATGAAATGATTACATGATTCCAGCCTATCAGATGCGATGGCAGTTTTCTGTTTTATACAATTTCAAATCAAATATCTCAGGTTGTTTTGACTGTTTGTTGGCTGAAACAGCAATGTGATGTTTACTTTTGGAGGATATATGACAGTATAATTAATATGATTAGTCATGTAATTCTGGTAAGATTTGTTTTGGGAGGTAGAGGATGTCATCTACTAATCAGAAGGTTGCTGATTCAATTCTAAGTTGCTTTCCGATCCATCCATCATAGTGTGAATATTAGATGGAAAGCACTTAAGCAGAGAAAAAAGTGCCCGTATGAATGGGTGTGATGCCTGTTCGCTCACCAGCAGTTTATGCTGAGCACTTATTCTTGCAAAGGGGAAAAAGAGAGCCCTAGAATGCCCCTTGCAACAGACTGCATGCTTCATACTCATGGCACCTCACTGCTGATCCCCACATCTGAGATGAAACACTCTTTTTAACTAAGCTAGATTTATGCGGGCGGCCTCCCAGTGCTGGGAGCTCCCGTGAAGTGGCTCCTAGCTCTTCCCTGGGTATTTGCAGTGTGCTTCACTAAACACAGCAGAGATTCAGCGGCAGCACACGTGGGAGAGAACCAAGCCCAGTGAAATTTATTAAAATACTGTTCCTACCTCTGCAGGAAAGAAAACGCGTTTTGTGAACAAAGCCGTTTTAAAAGTGTGGAATCCGTGTTCACATTGAAGCTACTCCAGCATCAGTGCACTGAAGAAGCACTTTTAAACTTAACGACTACACACAAGGCTGTCACTATTAACGGCACAGAACAAGCTATCAAGACTCCTTGGTGGTTGTGTTTGCTTTTAAAAGTGAACAAAACTGATTTTTGTGAAGGAGTGCCGTAAACAAACTTTCAAATGGTAATGTGAAGTCTTTTGCATTTCAGTTGTGCATTGACAATGTAACCTATTTTCTCTGAATTAATTATTTCACTGCTCTCCATCTGCCAGTTACATCAACAGTCTTTTAAATTTCACTGCCTGTGGAGACATCCATTCTCAGACAGATGTTATTTGTAAAAGGCTCTCAGTATTTTTCTCCAGAACAAAACTGACGCGCCCCCCCCCACGACACTGTGCCTTACAGCCCCATGTGCTACACGTAGTTGGACTCTTAACACCACTGCCCCACTGGGACCAAGCTGCCCGGTGATTTATTCTCACATTATTCCATTTATCTCTCTGAGGTGCTGAAGCATCAATTTCCAAATCTATATCTCGTTGGGGACGGAGGACCCTGGTAGTTTAGACAGGTTCTTGTGATTGAACCCTGATAGGCTGTCAGGTTTACAGATGATGGGCATCCATTACTGTGTTGCCATGGCTGATTGACTCTTCCTGAGCCAATCAGCCGTGGCGAACGGGGAGAGGCAGCCCATAGGGACTAGGTTTGCAAGAACGCCAAAGAGATTCTGCTGTTCACTTCAGTCAGACGAGGCTGAATATAGTATATTCATGAAAGCTAATAAACCACCATGAATATACTGTAAAGATGTTTCTGGGACTCTCTCAGGACTATGCCTGAGAAAATGTATTTAAAAAATCAGCTTTTGTGATAAAATCTATTAAAATTAACATTAAATGGAAACTTTTGATAAATTATAAATTGTTCATTTAGTTTCTTGCTTACTCCTAGTTTCGCACATGTGACTATTTTCTGCTTTTAATTGTTTTTTTAATACATTATTTTATATTGGAAAAACACTTAATGGGATTCTGTAGATCAGACAGCCACACAATCAAAATAATAAGGTTGTTACGACAAACCTTATTTGTAAAAAAATTGTAAACTGACTTGAATGTGATGGCGAAATCTCGAAAAAACACGCAAAGTCCTGAAGCTCATTAAATTCGAATGGTGGTTTTTCTTCCAAAGTCTCCTTACACACTGTCAACATTTTTCCGGATGAAAGCTATGCATTGTGTTGACAGCTTTTTGTTTGTTTGTCTGTTTCCAGTGGACCTACTTGGCCTGCTGAAGTGGCGTTCCAACACCAGCCTCCTGCAGCAGAATCTACGTCAGCTAATGAAGGTGGAAGGTGGCGAGGTCGTGAAGGTCAGAGGCCCAAAGTTTCCGCTCCGTTGATTTAAACCGTTTTCAATCAGCGCTTAAGTAAACCTAAATAAACGCGTCTCACTTTCTGCAGCAATGTTCATCTCCTTGCAAATGTACCTAATTCCTTTGCTTTGACAGAGATCGGCGCAAATGGACAAAAAAACAGATCTTAACAGCTGTTCACATAAACTTTGCAGTCACAAACGATGCGTACTCTTCCTGAAAGCTACAGCTTCCTGGCAGCAATTTCACAAATGATGTCGCTGCCTGTCATAAGGAATTGGCTGCCACTTTTTTTGCATTTGTTTTAATGGCTTTAGCAAGGAGGGAGTGCATAGTACCCCCACACTGTCTACAGACAGGGAGGAGATGACCTGCTGTCAGAGATTTAGGCAGGGCCTTTAAGTGCTCAGCATGGGGCAGATGAATAATCATTATTTAGAGAAAGTTTTGCACAGGCAGGTTGCCTGGCAGTTTGGAGCCTATCTAAAGAAGTCCTTCACCTAGACAGTTTTGATCAGGCCAGATAGATGTCTACCACAGCTGGACTAGTTCATTAAACCACAGGAGTGTGATTATTATTACCACCACATTAGCACTCAATTGCTTCAAAGCGCTTCAAGGCTGTCGGTGGGCAATTAGATACCATTCTCATCTTGGCATTTAAAAGACTATTTATCAAAAGAGTATACATTATTTATTCATCGTTTCATTTTTATTCCCATTGTATTTAACATAAGTCACTAAATATGTTCATAACACATGTTTTAAAGGTTTCCTGTTGTGTTTTTATCCCAGTAACTCTTATTTCCCGTCTCCCTAATGTGACACTGTTTGAGCGAAAAGGTCACTGCGCTGTTGTCCTTGTCACGCAGTCCAGCCTTCGTGAGACCGAATTGCACTTTAAACTCCGCATAGCGTACAATATGTTTGTTTCTCGTTGAGAAGATGATGAATCTCATCCATTCTGAGATGACAGACCAAGCGCAGTAGAGAGCGATGGCTCTGTTCCCGACACTTTTACATCTGTTTTTACATCGCTGCAGAATTGGCTGAGTAAATGGAGCATGTTTCCCCCGAGAGGAAGGGTGTATATAGTTAGTGTTCCTGGAGGTGCTGCTGACAGGGAAATGATCACTCTCTTCATAGAACTATTTTGGTGTATGTTAACAGCTGTAAAGGGTGCGTAATGGGTAGCATGGAAGTGTCACAGCAGGAGTTCACTTTCGTCGCGCCGTTCGAATGATAGAGGCATATTTAGGGCCGGGGCGATAAACGTATTTTTGCTGTGTGTTTCTGTGTTTTTGTTTATCAGTTTGCTTTGTACTCGCCATGTGTTGTTCTGTAATTTCTCAATAAAATGCAAAACGATGACATAATAGGTTCTAATTGATAGTTTGAATCGTTATAGGATAATGTCTATATAAACAACTAGAAATGCTATTGCACAGTTTTTCAATAATGCTAACCAAAAGTTCAAAATCTCCTAAAGAGTGACAATCGGTTTAGCTGTTGTCATGCATTTTGTGCGTCCATAATGTTGTTATTAAATCTTTTTATTCATTCCTTTAAATGCCTTATTAATTGGTTTGTCCTAAGGTTAGTTATCACTTTAATGACACAAACTGTATGCGCTTGCCAGAGGAAGGAAATCATCATCAGCTTGACTCAGTTTATTCGACAGAACCGTGTGGACTTTGTCATTTTGCTGTGAGATTAGGACTTAGCATATGCATTTAGGTTTGTTTTTTTTCTTTCTTTTGAATGACACGTCTCATTGTTGGCCTGTCATAACATGCCCGTGCATCTGTCATTCTAGTTTCTGCAAGACACTCTGGATGCTCTCTTCAACATCATGATGGAAAACTCTGACAGTGACACTTTTGATACTCTGGTGTTTGACGCCTTGGTAAGGAAGAATCACACTGTAACGGCAGCGCATAATTTCTAATAGAGTTCCCTGTCAGCGCCAATAAACATTTGGACATGTTTGGAGCTCAGAAGCAAATATAATAACTTGTGAAATACTTCATGTGTTAAAATGCTTTCTGACAGGCATGCCTGCTCTGTTTGGTACCCTAATTTGTATGCAGCTACCTGTTTTCTGCCCTTAGTCGTTTCTCTAAACTAAAAAAAAATAAACAGTTTTTGGTTGCTTTTTTGGCTTTATTATTTCAGTTCTGAAAATTAGTAATTCCATTGCTGTACGTTAACATTGAACTCCACACGTTGCGTCTCATGTTCGTTAACTGCTCCATTGATTTGCATGAATTCTTAGTGCCCGTGAAGCATTTTCGTTGAACATGCTTATTGCAATATATAGCATGAAAAAGACTTTATATTGATAAAAAAAAAGGTTATAATTATTAACCTTGTCCCCTTGTGGGCTGCAGATAATGGGATTCAAAGTATTAGCTGAAACCTGTCTAGCAAGCAGTTCAAAAGAGCCGTTTTTTGTCATTGACAGAAAGGTGGTAGTAATTGTTTTTTGTTGAGTTCCTAGATTGTCTGCAGAGCAGAGAATTGAAAGGAAATGGCTTTCTGCCCAAATACAACCTTGCTTAATTTCCCAATCTGTTTTGATATATTGAGCAAGACGGGTAGTTTTTGGGGCTCTGAATTATTAAGCGAGGCTTTCCCGGTGTGTTTAATTTTACTTTTTAATAACTATGTCTTTATTGTTTGATAGGTGTTCATTATTGGACTTATAGCCGACAGAAAGTTCCAGCACTTTAATCCGGTTCTGGAGACCTACATTCGAAAGCATTTCAGTGCTACACTGGCGTACACGTGAGTTTAATTTCTTTACAAAGACATTTATAAAACATGCGTGTTCCACTTTATGATTAGCACATTATCCACGCTCTGTATTTCTGTTTGTAGGAAGCTGACAAAAGTTCTGAAAAACTACGTGGACAATGCAGAGAAGCTGACAGAACAGCTGCTGAAGGCCATGAAAGCTCTGGAGTACATCTTCAAGTTCATCGTCCGATCCAGAGTCCTCTTCAACCAGTATGTACAGTATTTTTTTGCAAGGTGTAACATTGCACCATAATGCATGCAGTTCTGTTATAAAGCTACTGTGAAGAGTATTTTCATGGTGACTGTGCTCAAGTATGAGTCCGATAACTGTCTTAGCAAAGCGTAAGCAAGCTTTTGAACTTTTTAAGATGGTCTTTCTAAATGTATAGCTTTTCTCTTTAATTGCTGCTGCTCCTTTAAATAATTTCTCGGCTTGAGTCGTCGTTTATAGAAGATCAATGCGTTTTGTAACATCGCGTTCTCTGCAGCACACCTCGGCTCTGGTGTAATAAAGTTGAAAGAAGTCGAAGCGAATGGTCTTTGGATGAGGTCATTTCTATGGATGTATTTATAATAGGCTGCGGGGACGTTAAATGAATGATAATATTTGAGAGTCGTGGAATAAAGCTGTTGGTGGCTGAAGGGCTGATGTATGATCCTGGACTAATTAAGTGTGCAGAGTTTGATTGGTTTTCTGTCCAATGTCTAGAGGACACTCTGTCCTTTACCTCACAGAACACAGCCCTGCCATTCTTTTCTATGTTCTCTTAGTTTTTTGCCAAGTGGCTTCTTTCGTAGATATCTGAGAGGAAAAAAAAGAAAAAAGAAAACTCAAGCTTTATGGTGGTCCCACTTTGTTTTAGCTCTTTTCGAAGTGGTTTCTTTGGTTGGTTGCCAACATCAAGCCCCGTCGAGCCACGGTTGCTGAGTCAGTCGTCATTTTAAATTCTTATGAACTCTAAAGTTAGGTTTGAAGGAGCCCAACAAGAAGGTGCCAAGGTTACATCAGCAAACGTTTAGCCTTTCGCCGTGGGTCAGTGAAGAACTTTTATGAAAGTGCAGAAGAATACCTTAATTGTAGATTTGCCCCCACCTCATTCAATTCGACTGTTATAGCTTTCCAGGGCTCACTGAGCTCCTTAGTGTCGCAGGTGAGCAGCGGCTTTAAGTAATTGTTGTTGTGGGAGCTCTGAGACGGATGCCTCTAATCCCACGATTTCTGTAAGCCCTCAACAGTGGCTATCCTGTACCATGTAATACCTCCATTCCCTTGAGATATTGTAGCCACACAAAACCCACGACTGTGGAAGAAGGCCAGTAATATCTGATGAAGTGGGAATTTAAACGCTTTACCTCCATTTCACCTTGCGCAGTTTTAGTTTCTCTCGCAAGTTTAGACTTTTATTTCTCTAAAACGGAGCAGTTGACGCGCTAAATTATTTGAAGCTACTGCTGCTTGGCTCATTTCCACTTAATGACCAGTTTGTTGAGATTTGTGGTGTCTGTGAGCGCTAAGAATTTTCATCTTTGAGGGATTATGTGTTCTTTCTTTCTGTGTGTTCCCATACGCTTGGAAAAATGGGGGAAAGCGTTTTTTCTTTCTTTTTCCTGTCGTTGTAGCGTGATCATTGGCGTTTGGTTGCTACAGTCTGTGGGCAGCATTTGTTCCACAAAACCAAGCTATGTGGAGGGAGCATTAGTAATTCTAGTTGGAGAATAGATGAGAAAGTAAAGCCACTGAACCCTAACATTTGCTTGACATTTGCTTTCTGTTCCTTGTGTAGTATTCTGGGAAAGTCATTAGCATAGATCATTAATTTTTCTGATTTTTGTTTCCGCATGACAGCAGGCAGGTGCTTCGGGGTCTTGTCATGTTGTTTTAAATGCTAATCTGGCTGGCAGCAAGAGTGATGTCTGTGGTTCTGATCCAAGAATATTTGCATTGATAAAACAGGGCCTTTCTGACGGCTGCTTTTAATGATTTAACAGGGAAGCATCAAACTCTTGTCATTTCCAGTGCAGGTGGGGCTGTTTACACAGGGATGAAACACACAACAGCCTTGTGATCATCTGCCAGTGTAATTCTCTACTTCATCTCCTCCCAGGCTCTATGAGAACAAAGGCGAGGCTGACTTCATGGAGTCCTTGAGGAACCTTTTCACATCCTTTAATGACATGATGAACAGTAATTCAGAGAACACTGGCATGGTGAAGGTAGGCTGATTACCCTTCAAGTCCAACTGCATACTATTGCTCAACCTCACTGCCAAGAATCATCTGCTGCTGTGTGAATAGTAAATAAATCTGATGTGATTAGCTTGGGATGACATATTCTGTAATTGGAGATTAATGTGCCTTGTTAGATTTAAACTATGACAGCAGTTTATTAGATATTAATGCTAACATTCCTTCAGATCATCGATGCTTACTGTGTTCTGTGCACTGTGTTTGTTTTCCACGTGTCTCTGTGCAGATTTTTCTTTTTATGTGAACTTTTTAGAGTTGAGACTCAAGAATATGAAAGATAATCTGGCCACTTAAAGTAGTAGTTATAGTAATTAATGACTACTTGATATGTTGTGAGAAAATGGGACGATACTAAGGAATTAAGGAAGCATTCAATCAGCATAGTATAATTCAAAGTCAATTAAACTTTAGGGATATCAGTGGTGCCAGTTTAGCTCGCTGGTGCCTGCAAAGCTGATGTAGCAGCTTGGGTTCAAGTCTAACCTTTGCAGCTCATCTTCCCTGACTCTCTCTCCCCGCTTTCCATATCTAATCGTCACTGTGCTATCTAACCAGTGTTATCTAAGGTAAAGGAAAACACGCACTTCAGGGATGTCAGTCTGTCCAGATAGAAAGAATAAGCCATTGTGAATTAATTTCAGTTGCTTTGGTCCAAATAAAAGCGACAACATACAGTCCTGGTCAAAAGTTTAAGACCACTGAAAAATGGCAAAAAAAAATCACATTTTGCATGGTTGTATCTTAACAAGGTTCCAAGTAGAGCTTCAACACGCAACAAGAAGAAATAGGAGTGAGACAAAAAAGTTATTTGAGCATGCAATTTATTGAAAACAACGCTTAAACTGAAACAGGCTGTTCTACAGCTGATCAAATGTTTAGGACCACATGCCTTTAAAAGGACAAATCTGTGCAAAAATGTGCTTTCGTAGTCATTTTCTGTCAGGTAGTCCATACGTCACACAGGTAGTCATGACGTTCTGATGGCAAAGGCGTGTTCCTTTTTGAATGTGGTCGGGTTTGTTGAACTGCATAAGCAGGGTCTCTCGCAGCGCGCCATCGCTGCTGAGGTGGGACGCAGTAAGACAGTCATTTGGAATTTCTTAAATGATCCTGAGGATTATGTAACGAAAAGTCAAGTGAAACACCCAAAATAATTTCACCAGCACTGAGCCGGAGGATCCAACTGGCTGTCCGTCAAGATACTGGACGATCCTCGACCCAAATTAAGGCCGTTACTGGTGCCTGCAGCCCCATAACCATCAGACGGCATCTGAGACTGAAGGGCTTTAAAAATAAAAAGTGTCTTCAAAGGCCTCGTCTCCTTGAACGCCACAGAACTGATTGTTTGGACTTTGCAAGAGAGCACCAACCACGGGACAGTGAAAGGTGGAAGAAAGTTTTATTCTCTGATGAGAAAAATTTAACCTTGAAGGTCCTGATGGTTTCCAACGTCACTGGCATGACAAGCAGATGCCACCTGAGATGTTTTCTATGCGCCACAGTGGAGAGGGCGTCATAATGGTCTGGAGAGCTTTTTTCTTCAGTGGAACAATTGAGCTTCAGGAGGTGCAGGGGCATCAAACGGCAGCTGGCTCTGTTCAGATGTTGCAGAGTGACTGAGGGCCCTCGTCTGTGGTAACGACTGGGTTTTTTCAACAGGTCAACACTACAGTACACAATGCCCGCAGGACAAGGGACTTTTTCCAGGAGAATAACATCACTCTTTTGGACCATCCTGCATGTTCCCCTGATCTAAATCTGATTGAGAACCTTTGGGGATGGATGGCAAGGCAAGTTTACAAAAATGGACAACAGTTCCAGACACTAGATGCCTTTCGTGGTGCCATCTTCACCACTTGGAGATGTTCCCACCCACCTCATGGAAACGCTTGCACCAACCATGCCGCAACTTATTTTTGAAGTGATCAACAATAACGGTGGAGCTAGTCATTAGTTCATGTTTGGAACTTTGACTTC
>VOQK01032680.1:0-10638 GCA_015052645.1 Benitochromis conjunctus
AAGAAGAAGAAGAATTTAAACATTTATAATAAAAAAAAAACTAAAAAAAAAAAACTAAAAATGTTACTTTGAATTTAAAATGTATTAAAAAGTTAAATGGAAAAGATCTAATTTTCCTTTGCTGTTCTTCTTTAGCAGTATCTAAAGTAGGTCACACCTCTGCCTGTTTTTGAATGTTTCTGACTTTATTCATACACCTTTTTATTTGCTCTGTGTGTCTAAAAGCAGGGAGTGTAGAGGTTTGGACCCAAATGTAGAAAGTCAGAGGCAGAGTTAAATAAAAGAAACCTGCATTTAGGCCATAAATAAAGTCTAGAAACCAAGAGAACTCACAGGAGACCACTGTGAGCACCACACAGGGAAACATAACAGATGCTTGGACAAAGCACAAAGGGAAGATAGGACTATTTATACACAGAGGGCTGATTAGACAACAAGAGACAGGTCGGAACGGGTTAGAACAACCGGGGAAGACAGAGGCAGGAAGTAAAACCAACCAACGTAACCTGAAGGATGCATGAAACATGAAAACACGGAACAATCGAAGCAGAGGACGTGAATACACAAAGAGAGGAACAGATGCAATAATACTGAGGGACCTCAGGCTGCTGTTATATGAAACAAAGACATGAAGCAAAATTGAAATTCATCCCTAAAATGAACTAAAAGGAAACAAAAACTCAAAGATGGCACTGAAAATAAATCAGTCACATCTGAAATCCAGAAAATCAAAACTTTAAAACACATGGAATTACAATAAACCTCCAAAAGAAGCTCAAACTCAGTTATTGTCACAGGACATTCAGACCCAAACACTGGGATCGTCACACCATCACTGCAGTCTCGGGGTTTAGAGTATCTCAGAGTTTCTCTATATGCTTCCATTTCTCTACTCAGTCTGTTTTTCTGAATAACACCATCACCTTTTGTTTCTGCCTCTCACTGAAAATCGTCTCGCTTCCTCTGCATCTGTGTCACCTGCAGGTGCTGGGAGTTGAGCGCTGGTAACATCAAATGGATCTACCAGGTTCCCATCTTGACAGCGATTGGGGTAAGAGTTCTGCATTTGTTACTGGCTATGAATGCAGCTTGAAAATTCACAAGAATACACTTTTGTAGAAAGGGGCAGTCCTCTCAAATTTCACTTCAAGTTTTTGAATTTTCTTGTTGAAAGGTTTGAGGTTTCATTCCACGAACACCAACAACCTGTTGCTTAGCAGGATCTTTGTCAGCCGGTATAAAGCACGTCTCGATGGCTTATTCTATATGACTGTCTTCTAGAAGTGCAGATGTTTCTCTCAATAACCTCCTAATTTCTAATTATTGCTTATTTAAAGTTATTAAACATGAGTTATGATCTTACAATGCTTTGGATGCTGGTATTACAAGATCTCCATTAAGAGCCAATAAAATGTGCAGTTTTGTAACATAAGAAAATAAATATTATAAATATTAATTAAATCTTTCAGAAAATATGTCCCCCATTCAAATTAAAATCTTGCTTGTAACTATTTCAGTAGCAGTGTATCCCTCACAGATAATAAATAGAGATTTGATTGAAAATTTGGCTGCACAGGGAGCAATCTAAAAATACTAGCAAGCAGCGTTTCACTCTCTCTCTCTCTAGAGGCTACAGTGTGTAGGAGTATGGAAAATAGCAAATGGACTGCATGATATTGCAATCCTTTTTTTTAAAGTTCAGTTTTATCAACCACTGTGAGGTGCTTTCACAAGCCAGTTTCACCCATTCACACATGCATAATACCAAACACACCGTTATGGCACATCAAGAACTTAACCTGTGACCTTCTAATCGGTGGATCCACCGCGTATCCTTCACTCTACCACCTTCTCCATGCTTGAGATTTAACAGTCCTGCAGTTCTGACTTGTGGCTTTGACTGTGTATGTTATGGTTTCACACTTGCACAATACAATTTTTAGTGGTGTGTGTGTGTGTTATTGGATGGATGGAGGTGGTGATGGCTGATGGGAGATATGTTGGATCTGAAACATGTTGAATGTAAAGAATAAATCTGAAGGAGCACAGCTGGAAAACAGGCTGAAGGTGTACAGCAATCCCCTTTCATTTTGACCATGCCAACTTGTTTGTGCTTACAATTTCCACACTTATTACCCTCGAGTATCGGGAAGCCAAACACCACCTGTGGTATTTAAATAGAGTTCACTCAGAAGGATTTGTTCTTTTACCAATTGTTCACAGAAAATTGGTCTCAGGCTGAAAACAGGCAGAGCGAGGACTCGGCAGACGGGCTTAACAGAACTTAAACAGCTTTATTGCTGAAGCTCGGGAAATAAAATATAAAATTACAAGAAGTGCGGTCTAAACCAAAAACTCGAACTTATTTCATAACAGAACAAATTGGGCATACACAAGGAGCGACAACGATGTGACAAAGAACAGAGGAAAACAGAGGACTTAAATAGACATGAGGTAATCAGGGAAAGAGACACAGCTGGGAAAACCAAGGCTCAGGTGAACAGAATCAATTAACGAGCATGAGGGACGCAAACTGAACACAACACACACAAAGGACAAGAGACTATCAAAAAAACAGGAAAACTAAGGCTGAGACTAAAACACATGAACATGACAGATCAATGTAAACAAAGAGAAAACAGACTAAACTCAGAAAATATGACAGAAACACGGACTAGGCGTGGGGAACATAGGAGGGCCATAAAAAACAACAACAAAGACAACGATGATTAAAAAACTAACCAAAGGTAATAACTAAACTGAAAACTACAACAAAGTCAAAAGGAAAATATGAAACGGAGTCACGGACAGAAAACGCTCGGTTCCAAACCCAGGATCTTGACACATATCCTGCTTTTAACCCTTTAAAGTCTGAACCATGAAAAAAAATTAGCAAAATATTCACATTTTTGAAAATGTTTACTGAACCTTCTGATCACTTCTTTTAAAATAACTAAATATTAATTTTTGACTTTATAAATTGTCATTTTTATTATATCTCTTAAAATGTATTGTGATATCTATTTCGGTTTATTCAGGGGTTAAGAAAAATATGTACAAGTCTGAAACACTCACGTATCAGTTATGATACACTAGGAATGAAGGAGGAAGAATTAGGAAAAGTACACCAATGCCTCCTGGGAATTGTACAACCAACCGACCAACAAAACAAGCACCTATACACTATGGGGTGCTACCAACTGCTCGAGCCAGGTGTAAAACAGCAATCATCTCAGCAGTCGTCACAAACAAATAGTGTAATCTACACTGCTGTCCCGGTGCTTTACCTCATATATTTACAGTACATGCATGTGACCGGGAGTGCCAGGCAAAATGACACTCATCTTCAGCGAGGAGAGGACTAATGAACAAAACCCCAAACAAATAAACAACTCGGTTGACTTAACAGGCACAAAGTCAAGCATCTAAACCACAAGGCTAACCAAAGCAATGAGGAGCAAGAAGAGGCAAAATAACACAAAGGAAGAGCAGCAATTATCCAGATCACGCTGCATACTAAGTTGTTGTAATTCTGTCGTTCTCCTATGATTAACTTGTCAAAATGTGTCACACAATAAGCTCATCGACACATCAGATTGAAACTGGAACAGAAAGCAAATGACTAGGTGTTAAAATAGACAAAAGGGGACTTGTGAATTTTAAATAATTACTTTAAGCAATGCACAAGCAAGGGCATCCGGCGTAAGACTCTGCTGAATCGAGTATGCAGAACCACGAGTGAGGGTAACCTCTGATGAATGAGGGAGCAGCCAGAAGAAGCTTCTTCTTATCTGCGTCCACAGACAGCTATTTTTCCCCGGTGGGCCCCTCACTCTGAGCTGCGTGCTCGGGGCGTTTTCGTGCTCCGCGACTTGTCAGGTTGTCAGTGGTGTGTGCCATAGGATTTGTATAGAAAGCAGACTCTGCCAGCACAAAGTAAAAACACTACTAGTGGAATCAGATGCTTAGGCTACATTTTTCTCCCAAATAAGTGCCAGGTTACACTTAATGGGCTGCAGCCACGAGAGACACCCAAGCACTGATATATTTCTTTAAATTGTAGCCAGGTATTTATTAACCTCAGAAGAAAAACAAGGGTTTAGTACTTAAAGCAGGCTTGTATTTTGGGCAAGCTGAATCTGCTCATACAGTCAGATTGATTTAGAAATCCATCATGAAGCACTGAAAGCACACCATTGTGGCCTGAATCTATCGGGATATCTTCACAGTGGGGGCTCGCTGGTGACACATCTTTCACTTGCTTTTAAAATAGCTCAGCATTAGTTGTACAGCGGCTGAGTATCGATCCATTATGCTTACAAGTGGTGGTCCTAAGGGCTGCTGTAAGTCGATGGTGAAGTATCCGTGGACTGGTGGGCTGCTCGCTCTGAAACAAAAAAGAATAGAGTATGTTTAGGGCTGTTTTTGTAATTGCAGTACTTACTTATTTATTTTAAATAGAATAGTAAATGAAATATCTTCCACATCATTCTAATTATTAAGCACTTGTTATTGTTATTATCCCAGCAGAGGCACATTATATAATTTTGGAGTCATTATGAATTATCAGCGTGGTTATGGCAGGTAAAAGCCTGGTTAAACGTAATAAGCCAGCTAAGATAATAATCGTCAGAATGTGTAGAATTAAATTAACAGCCTGTAAATATAATATTTTCTGTGTTTGTTAAATGTGTAAAAGAAAAGGTGTGCTGGGGGAAAATAACTAAATCCTTGGATTTAGTAAGTAGTGTCTGGCAGCAATAACCTCAAACAGGTGCACCTGGTAGCTGCAACGCAGAGCAGCACAGTGCTCAGCAGGAAGTTTGATTTATTTATTTTCCTCTGAACTGCTTCAGCTCAGCCATACCCACGAGAGGAAGTAAAAAAAAAACACACAGTAAATGTTTGGTTTTAAATATTTGATGTTGCGAATAAACTGTCTCAAACTGTAATTGAGTCATGAAAGTAGCAACTTTTGTAATATTTACTTGTGGTATAATTATAAGAATTAAGTGGGATACATATACAACGCACATTTATTGACTGATAAAAATGTTAAACACATAAATCATTACGACACACAAAAATAATTCAGGTCTTATTTATAAAATGTAAAAATGTACTGCTGAAGGAAATAGGAAAGGGTTTTCTGTTCTCTTCCCTGTGGGCATGAAGCGTTTCATAGACTGGGTCTCTCTATATATGGACAGGTCTCCCGAGGTCATACACATACCTTTGTGACTCTGCAGGTGATCCTAAATCTTTGCTCCTATACCTGGTGTTTCCTCAGGGCCTAAAGGCCATCCTGGAAGCTTATTATCTAATTTGGGCAACAGCACATGACCTCGCTGTATTCCCTTTATCTCAAAGAAGGTGCTAAAAAGACTTCAGAGCTGGCTCACTGTGCTTCTGGTGAATAGGTTGACTCGTCTTTGTCCTCCTTGGTACAAAATGGCAATTATTATTTCTTTTCTCTCCCCCAAACGAATTAACTGTAAGAGGAAAAGCATGTCTCGTGTGAGTTCCCAGAAAATGGGTATTGTTTGGATGTAATGTATAGAGGTGAAGATGGGGGAGTTTAAAATAGTTTTTCCACACTTTCTCTATACTGTAAGTTATTCCAAAAAGCAGATGTCTTTGTTTTCTAGTAGATTACAGTGAGCTGGCTCTTCTGCAGTTCGGCTGAGCCCCACTCAGCACATTAACAGTAATGAAAACTGTGGAACGAGTTAAACTGAGACAAACACAGCTGGGAACAAATGTGACAGTTGTTCCATCTGACTGAGCACATCTGTGCCAGCACCTCATAACCAGGCTGTGTGAATGTGAGCAATTTAAAAAAAAGCAAATCAAATGGACAGGCATGTCTGTTTCCTGAATAAAGGTTAAATACAAAGCTTAACTAAGGTTTTACATGCTCCTTGCATCAATCCCCTTGTAGGACAGACACATTGTCATAGCTATGTTTGGTAACTACCTTACTCTTTTTTTCATTTACATAAATAGATATCATAATTATTAGATTTTTCAGGTGTACTTCTGAACTTCTGTCATAGTTTGTATATCTGGGCACCAAAGTGACACACAATACCCTTTTCATTATTTTAAGATCTAGTGGGTTATGATTGTGATGCAAGACTATGAAAGGCGCAAAACACTGTGGTGAGAAAGTTTTCTGAGGTTAAATGTAAGGCCAGCGTGTAGCCGGAATAGACTTTGCTGAACATCCGAGCTTGTTTATACTGACTGCTGTACAGACTGTTGGTTTGTTCAGATGAAGAATAGGTGGTCTTGGTATCCTCTGGTTCCTCGTGTCCTTTAAACTGCTGTACAGGGAAAAAAAACCCATGTTGGGTCATTTTCATAATTGATGCACTGCTGAGAATGGGCTGATCATCATGAAAAGGAAACTTTCAAAGATGATACTGCTGATGTACAAATAATAGAGTCCACAGGAAATAAAATTATGCAGTGCATGCGCACGTGTGTGTGTGTGTGTGTGTGCGTGTATTTGCGTGCAAAATTACCAGGCCATAAGAATCTCAGGCAGATACATCTGAGCACAATTAACCCAAAGAGAAAATGACCTCAGGATGGTTGAACACACGTTTTAATGAACTCTCAGTGTTTCTAAAAAGAAAAACCTGCACAGATAATCAGTGCTGTGATACTTTTATAAAGGCACCGAGAAGGCCAAGGTCTACAAATCATTAAAAAGGCTCTGTCTAACTTTCCCTGTCTCACACTGGCAACGATGTAGTGCTCTATGTTTAACATTCACTACAAGTACAGGTAACACACGTACCCTGTATTCAATATTTAGTCGTAAATACTTGGAATTACTTTTGGATTATAGTTCTCCAATAGAAAACCGATTGAATATCATGGTCACGGTCATTTCGTGGAATATCACTCCTCTATGGACAGATGATTTTTCAAACTTGTTCAACATTACAATTTAGGAAAAAGAAGAGTCGGTCTATTCATGCAGTGTTTCTCTGTGAGTGGCACTTATGCAAAACCTCTGAATTAATGAACACGCTACTTAAAACTGCACGTTTGTTCAAAGATATCTACTGAGTTGTGTGTCTGTGTGTGCGTGCTGTGAGTTTACACCAGTCTCCAACTGGTAAAATCACCTAGAGACTCTAATCAGAGGCAGCATTGCTTCATCAGGACAAACGCACTGCTGGTTATAGAAAACGACTGACTGAAGACAGTATGTGTATTCACTGGACTCTAACACCTGCTTGGACCACATTTTGCTGCTTTAATTCTTTGTGGCACAGATTCAACAAGATGCTGGAAACATCAGAAACTCTGGTCCATGTTGACGCGACATAATCACACGGCTGCTGCAGATTCTTCAGCCGCACATCCGCGACGCAAATCTCTTTCCCAAAAGTGCGCTACCATTGCAACACTTGCAGCCTGAATTACTCATACAGAGCAGGATAGATCTATGCTTTCACGTTCTGACACTGCCTCCTGAAGCCGCATGAATTGTAGCTTCAGTTTCCTGCTCTTAGCTGACACCCGTTGTGGCGTTCTGCCCCAGTAGACCATCTGCTTCAAGGTTTAGAGATGCTCTTCTGCATACTGGTTGTAATGATGGGTTATTTGAATCACTGTTGCCTTGTCAGTTTGAACTTCAGCAGCTTGTCTCGACCAACACTGTGTTTCTTCCATGTGATTTGATGTTTGTGTTAGCAGGTGGTTGCACAGGTATACCTAATGAAATGTCCGGCGAGCGTGTATTTACAGAGTTGAGATTATGTTGCTACATTGTTAAGTGGTTAATGGTAAAATGGTAAAAGTCTGATTGATTTTTACAAACTGCTCAGCCAGCGTTGCTTGGTACTTATAGTGGGAACTGCCACAATGGTGAGTTTGAGTATAGTCTTTCTGTCTGCACAGATTTTAATATTATAACACCTGCTGACTATGTCTGACTATGACTATTTTTTCTGGTTACAACAAAAACCTTTAATTCCTTAATTCCTGTTTAATGAGCTGCTAAACACAAACATTCATATCTGACCTGCAGTGGAGGAACAGAAAAGGAGACTAGTGTCTGCAGGACTACTGTGCTCTTAAAACTGCATCTTTACACAGCTTGTAATGATATAGTCAACTAATTATTTACTGAAAATCTTGGACACATAATAGATTTACAACATTATTTTTATGTTTCTTGGTAAGTTTATTAGTAAACAAGTATGCTTACAGACACACACAGGCAATTATAGTAGATTGCATACAGTTGGGTGTAAAAGACACCCAAGAAGAGAGATTTCATTTGTGTGTTTTTCATTGCTTATAGTGCAGAGGTGATATTCGTAGTTAGCACAGTCATTGAGCAGTATTTCTAGAAATGTGATAATATGGGTGTTTGTTGTTTCAGAGCTGAAATGTTGCTTTTCTCGTTCATCACATGGTCTCATTTTTGGGGTTAAAACGAACTTTTGTACATGTACTCCAATTACAATTAGCATAGTCACATTTGTATCAGTTTTTGTCTGTGTACGTGTTTCTGTTAATAAAAAGAAAAGATGCAGAAGATAAAGAGTGAACACAAACACTGTGTGAAATGAACAACACAGGAGGTCTGGATTTAAGTAAAGCGCTTTGACTCACTGGTTAATGTCTGGATTATGTCTACATGTACAGCGCTGCTGGTCTCAAAATGTTTTATATGTATTCCAAAGCTTATTCAGGCTCATTCAGGTGGTGCTTAGTGTGAGACTGAAAGTATTACTAAGTCATTGGCAGCATAAAACATGAGCCTCAATTTGCATGTTTTAAATTACTTTGCTCAAGTCTCATTAAAGTCTCGTAGAGGAAATGACAAAAGCTCCAAAAGGAGAGTTTTAGTAAGCCTCTAAAGGTATTTTCCTATGATTAACAGACCTGCTTCGACACTGTACTTACCTTATGATATACAAAATCAAATGCTGTAATAAGTGTACAAGTGACAGAGGATTATTAGAAACACACTCGTTCAGTGTGCCGAAAGGCAGTGAATCAAAGGTTTCATTTATTTTATGTATATGATGTAATTCAATGTCAATATATGAAGAGTCTTATCTTTTCTTCTGTTCCAGCTCAACTTTATTTTGTTTGTGAACATCGTGCGAGTTCTGGCCACTAAAATACGAGAGACGAACGCAGGGAGATACGACACCAGGAAACAGTACAGGTTTGAAATCAGTTTTTGTCTAACACCACCCACTCGTCCTGTGCTCAGGGTTGGAGTTTGTTCTAAATGCCTCTGTATGTCACCACTAGTGAATGCCAGCACTGCTGATAACACTGCTTTTCTCACCGTTTCACTCCCCAGATGCATTATTCAGGTGCCTCGTCAGGTCTTTGCAGGCTTTTGTCTCGCTTCTTAAGGACATAAGTTTCAGATACTGTCAGTCTGCTGTAGATCGTTATTCTTTTAGGCCTGCCACTCTTTCCTTTGTCCTCCATTTGTCCAGTTTTCTCATTTCTTTTAAGGAAACTGCACACCATGATGAGATATGGCTATAACTGAGTTTTCAGTTAATAGCTCTTTGGGAATCACTTTATTAGTCAAAAATATAATTTAATGGCTGTCAAACTGTGTTATCGTCTGTATTTTTGCAGGGATTCAGCTAAAGAAATGCGCACAATTTATGCATTTTTGCAACAGGCTGCTAGTGAAAAAGTGCCTAAAGATACAGTTTACAACTTATGACAAATCTGTTTATGCAAGTTAAAATATTTTTGGCAAAATATTTTCTTCACACTGTAACACGATTAAACACGTCACCAACAAGCTTAGTGATGCTGTTTTGAAGACAGCTGGAGCTGTTTGGTTCAAATTAATTTGAGAAATTTTAGAAATGAGGAAACAAATGTAGAGAAACGTAAAAGAAATTGTAAGATTTCTGTACACAATATGTCACAGTAGCTTGATTCTCGTCATCAGCTGTACTCCTCATCCTGGTGGCTGCCTGGGGAGAATATTTATGGGGATTCCAACACTTTGCTGTAAATGCCCATACGGGCAAAAGTTGACCACTTTTCTCTAAGATGGTCAACCCATAAGCAGCTGGGAAAGGGCTAGACGTGGCGTTCCTAACCTTAATGTCGCCAGTGTTCCTCTGATAACCACCAATGCTCAGCTTCAACTACTAGCAAATAGCTAAGCAAACACAAGCTCACTTAGATTTTTCTGGTAAGCGGTTGCTGCGTTATTTCAGACTTGTGCTTTTCAAGCTATTCTTGCAACGAAAATATAATCATGAAACCATAAAAACCCACATGCAGGGTCTACCTTGGCTACTGATCGTCACAGAAAAGAAGGCGAAAATGCTTAATGTGGGGCCAGGGGCTGTTATAGAGGGGGTTGGTGTGCCCCCGTGTCCTCAGAGGAATTGGCCTGTCTCAGGCAGACATAATGTGAAATACTGAGTGAGGCTTGAAAGAGTACACAACTGATCACTTTTACCACACATATGCAGAGTTCATGCTGATGAGTAAACACACACACTAACATAAGCACTATATGCCCAACAAACAGAAACCCTCACTTTAACCTTTAGCTAAGACTTGACACTGGAATATAATTAATTGAGCTGTGGCAGCTGAAGTATCTCCACAAAATCACAC